>PDUO01000026.1:0-181645 GCA_003008705.1 Pezicula radicicola
TACTATTATTAGAGTCCTTATCTAGATAAATATTAACTTCCTTAGTAGACTTCTTCTTCTTCTTTAATTATTATATAAGTAGTAAACTAGTAGAGATTATTATATCCTTATTTATACTTTTAGTACTAGTATATATATCTTATATACTAGAGAAATCCTTTTAAAAAAAAGAGTAAGGATTATTAGTATTATATAAATTAAATAATATAAATCTTATAAAAGTAAATACTATAGATAATTAGAAAAGTAGAAGTAAAACTTTAAAGAATACTTATAATATTTATATTATAATCTAGCTTAATTTAATAAGTATCCTCTATATATACTACTAGTAAATTCTAGTCTATATATAATATAAATACTAAAATAAGAGTCCCTTTTACTACTAGTAGAATATCTAATATATAGATTTTATTTATACTTCTTTTAAATTATTTATATTAAATATTCTTAAAGTCTTTAAAGATAAGTCTAATTTATAATTATACCCTTCTTACTATATCTTATAAATAAGTATAACTTAAAGAATATATATATACTATCTCTAGTATATTAATATATAAAACTATAATTAGTTAGGGATAAATATAAAATAAGTACCTTAATATTTATAACTAGAAGTAGATTACTCTTAGAGTAAACTTATACTAATACTCCTATCCCTTATCTAAAGTAATAACTTAAGTAGATATTAATAAATATTTATATCTCCTTATTATTAAAGGTAGTAATATAAGTAATAGTAAATTAAGATATAGTAGTTTAAGAAAGTAATATATTAAAGAAAGAGTATAGTATAAAGTAGGATATATTATTTTAAAAAGTTTATATTAAAGATAATTTAATATTTTAATATATTTAAAAGATAAAGGGTAGAAGAAAAAGATAAGATATTTATACCCTTACTTTAATTACTAGAGTAGTTTAATTACTTAACTATATCTAATTATTTAACTTAAGTTACTTAAGTAATAACTACTATATCTAATATTAATATATAAAGGTATTAAGAGTTACTTTATAAAAAAGAAGAAGTTACTAGTATTAGAATAATAGTTTATTTTAGTTATATATATAAAGCTATATAGTAGTTTATACTTTATTTTAAAGTAGAGTATTACTTTATATATTATAGATAAAATAGAAAAAGAATAAATAATTTAATATAATAAATAAACTATAGTAATATAAAAATATTACTATTTAGTATATATATATTATTAAACTATATTCTCTAGTTTAACTAATAATTACCTTTATAACTATTAGTTTATTTAGTTTTATCTTACTAAAAGCTTCTTAAAGATAATTATTAAATAATCTATATTTCTTCTTAGTTATCTTAGATTTTACTATAGGGGCTTAGATAGTAAATTTCTTAATTACCTTACTAGTAAAGGTTAAAGTAGATACTAGTAAGGAACTAGTTTATTAAGTTTAGAAAGTTTTAGGTAGAATAATATTAGTCTTACTTTAACTACTTATACTATTATTAGTTATAGAATTAATTATTTTTATCTTTCCTTTTATAATACTAGAGAGAGATAAGGGTTTACTAGAAGTATTAATAGATATTCTCTTAAATCTAGTAGTAAGTTACTCTTAACCTTATCTCTAACTCTTATCCTTATTATTAGCTATAGCTCTAAGAGGAGATATATTATTTATTATTCTAGTATTTCTTTTATTATCTAATAATATATTACTAGTAAGAGTATTATAGATTATAATAAAAAAGAAAAAAGAAAAGTTATTATTAAGAAGAAGAAGAAAAAGAAGAAGTAGAGTTAAAGAAGATAAAGATATTCTAATTTAATACTAATATAATTTATATACTAAGTAATTTAATAAAGATAAAATTAAATTTAATTATCTATTAGTAATATTAGTAGAAAATTATTACTAGAGATACTCTAGTAAAGTACTAGTAAAGTATTAGTTTAAATATTCTATAACTATCTTTATCTAGTTTAATAGTAGACTATTAATTATAAAGAGAGAGAGATAATATAAGGATTATTATATAACCTTATAAGAATATATAATATTATTAGGTATAGAGTATTATAAATACCTAAGGAAGGAAGGAAGGTCTAAGAAGAGACTATTTAAAAATATTATCTATTATAGTTTCTAGTATATAACTAGCTATATACTAGTAAACTACTATAGGAGGTAGTTCTATATATATATAAGAAGAACCTACCTTCTACCTCTTTCTTCCTTAGTAATTAGTTTATCTAATTATCTAATATATACTTTATTACCTTTAAATATTAATTTATCTATAGTAATTTACTTTTAGTTTATTTAAGAGAATCTAAAGTCTAATATTTAACTACTTATAAGAATATAATAACTATCTAAAATTATTCTCTAATAACTCTTATTTACTCTCTTTATTTATATCTTAACTTCTTTATTCTATTATATATATATTTTATTATCTTACTAGATAGTTATATTCTATTATCTAATAGATTTCTTATCTTTACTATCTCTCTCTATTATAGTATAATCTATTAGAGTAAATTATAATTTTAATATAATTAATACTTCTTATATTATTATAGAATTATAAATAAGTAAAAGGTACTAAGGGGTTATAAAGTTATATATATATTTTTATATAGATATTAGTATATCTAGTTATTTATTAATTAATTAGATAAAATATTTCTATATATCTTATTTAATTTTAAATATTTTATATTATTATTTTATAATTTTAATTTCTATAAGAGTTATTATTAATATTTAAATAAATATTAATTAAACTAGAAGAGTTAAAAATAATAATTAAATAAGTAATACTAGATTAATATATAACTATATTAGATTTCTATTACTCTAAACTAATTTATATACCTCTAGTAGTTAATTCTACTAGTTTAAGAAGTTACTAAGAGTAAGTATAAATTTAGTAATTATTTTAATAATTTTTACTAGAGTTAGATAGATTAAGTAAGTCTATTTAACTTATATAGAACTAAGTAGTTTCTAAACTATTATTAGTTTAAATTAAATAATTTAAATAAATTAATTTAATATACTAGTAGTAGTAGAGAACTTATAACTATTACTAAATAATAGAATATATTAATAAATATATAGATTAGAAGTTAAGAGATAGTTACTTAATTCTATATAGATAGTAAAATAAGAGTATATATATATAAATAAGAGTAAGTAATTACTAATACTAAAATAACTTATATAGTATTAGAGAAATAGTCTTCTTATATATAAAATACTTAGAAATCAACTATCTAACTAATACTATATTTTTATCTATAGTATAAACTAAATATAAACTATATTTATAGTTTCTAAACAAGTAGTAATACTATTATATTTAGTAACACCAGTAGCTCGCGAACCATTCAAGGCAGCACCTTTGCCTCTTCTCGACCCCCTAAAGCCACCCTGTAATTTTAATAATACTAAACTAAGTAGAGTTATTATAAAGTAAGTATAGATTATATATAGACTATTTTATATCTATTTACTTAGTATAATAAAAGTAATAAGTTTTATACTAGTAGTTTCTAGTTTCTAGAACTCTATATAATAGTTTAATAACTTTTAATATATAATCTTAACTAATTCTAAGTTCCGTTCGTGCTGCCGACTCTGACGACATGGACGGTTGTAGCAGCTGTGATACTTGTTAGTTATTGGCGCCTTGAAAATACTGTTTATTTATAATTTTCACTATCTTCTATACTTTCTCTATATACTATATATTTAAGGTAATTAAGGGTTTATAACTTTCTTTCTGAGCGCATCTATAACGGAGATTCTCACAGCTTCGGGAACACCTACTGTGCCTACATCCAAGAGGGTACTTCTGGGAGACATCTTTTCGCTGATTTTATGATGTGAATCATAGGATCTTTTGTGATGGTATTTCTGGGAGGTATGTTTTTCGCTGATCTTTCAACTGTTCTCACACAAGGTGTGAATGTTCTAGTAGTGCGTAGCTATACTAGAATTTCATTCTATCTCGCCAACCAATCACCTGCATTCAATCATTATAGCGTCCGAAGCAAGCAAAGTGTCTACAGCTGGTGACTCGAAGAAGCGAAAGCGCGATCCAACCTGGAGCAAGTAAGAAGAGGTACCAAGAACATGTGCGGGATGCTAAATCTCAACGGAGCATATCTCTCAGCCTGGGACCCAACCGGAAACGTCTTTGCCGTTGCTTCTCCCACCGCTGGAACCATCTTGTTATATGACTTCCGGAACTACGACAAGTAGGGCAGTAGCTCGACGGTGGTTGGTGTTTTGAAGATACTTGGGGAGCCAAGGTGTGTGTGGGGATATTTTCTTTGATCTTGCGTGATGGCAAGCTATAGATGATCCAACGGGTAAGAGGTTGCAATGGTAAATCGTACATCGGATTATTTCTAACCATCTAGACTCCTAGTAGAAAATTTTTGTATTTAAAAAACAATTAGTAGGTAAACGTTCATTTTAACCATAAGTCTGAAGACAGAATTTAGGGATATACTGAGATCGTAACCATCAGTTCGAAAGTAGCAGTTGGCTCGTCGGTTCTGGCACACTGCAGCAACGATCCCGAGTCTTCCCTGTTGCCTGCAGAAACAAAGCACCACTCAAAACATCAACCCCCTCAACCGTCGTCGCCACGAAACAAGCATCCAAGAACTCGGCCGGGTGAGTGATATGTTCAATCACTTCGAATAATGACAACACGTCATATTGCTCATCAACTGTTATACTAAAATTACTAGGTAATATAATAGAAGTAATAAAGTCTAGTATAATAATAATAACCCTTTTATATATATAGTAAACTTAACTAGATATTTATTAAACGTATTGATACTGAATAATGGCCCAACGAGAGAAGTAGAAGTAGCATACTACTAATAAGAATAACACGGACGTCCTTTGGTAGAGTTGAGAATTTAGTTGGGACCTTCCCAAACCAGTCGTCCCCCTTCTTCAGCCTACAGTCAAAAACTCGGGATTAGTTCACTCGGTCTAGATATGCCAGGAGCAACGAGTAATAAACTTGGATGATTTTGAACGCTTGCTTTGCTAGTCGCCCATTTGACACTTTATTCAAACTAACACGCCTCCAGTGTTGTCTTCGCAAGTGTATATCGCTTCACAGTTCTTTTCCAATACTCAAACGCAGATCCATCTTGTAACTGCCTTCCGATGTGCTCGTCGGCCTTGATGGCAACCTCCTTTGCCGTTGCGCGCCTTTGACATCATACGTATGATCCGCCCAAAATATGGTTATTAATAATCCGTCGGATTTATCTCCGTTCGATTGACAGCATGGCAGTAAGATGTACGAGGTAGCGGGTAGTAAGGCTTACTTAGTACGCCTTTCCACGCCAGCTTGGTGTTTCACTATGAAGTCAGCTGTTTGTTGTAAAGTGATGAAAAGGGGATTTAACTCATAAAAGATCAATATTACATGCAGATGTCATACCATATCAAGTCAAGTCAAGTCCTAGAGTAGAAAGCTAAAAATTTCCTTGATTTGTTTGATGGTGGCTCTGGGAATATGACTCGGGTATACTTGGAAATACTTGGGGATACAGTGACATATTAAACCTTACTCTGTGCTCTCTGAACACAGAAACCTCTTCGAAAATGACGACAGAATGTTCGTACACAGTTTCATCAATTCTAGTGATGGGGATGCAACCTGCAAAGGATATATGGAATCCGTTGAGTTCGATCCTTTCGAGCCTGAGCCTAAGCCAACTGCCGCCCAAACATTCCCTACTCTGATCCCAAGCGAGAATAGAGCTGCGAACAAGCTGCTTGGTTGGGTGGTAAGTCGAGCACTGGCCCACAAGCGGGGAGTTAGGAGCCACCCTTCGCTCTCCTTTCCCTTAGAAAAGAATACTTGAACTTTATCCTTTCTTCATCCGCTTCTAGGTACACTACCATTCTTGTGTGGGAAAAGCCACTTAACACCGTTCAAACCATAAAGCATATATACAGTAGCAGTCCATAACACTCCACGTCGCTGTAGCTCTGGAACCAAAAGCTCGACGATATCCTCATAGTTTTCGGGATTGCTGACGTCTATTAAATGTCAATATGTAAGGGGGAGAAGATCAAAGAGTCACGAAACTGTCTTGCATGTATCCATGTCTTTCCCCGTCGCCAAGTATTCAGTTCAGACTGCTCGCAACTACCTGTGACTAACGAAAACCGCGCTTGCTTGCCGAGTGGGTATGCCATTGCCACAAGAGCAATGGCAAACATACGAGCCTGAAAATGGACTAGACAAGTACAAGCGTTTTGGGCCGAATGGAACAAGCTTGATCACCAACATTGAAGATGATACAGTCCGATCGAGCAACGTTACAGTCAGCACGACTTGTGGTGACGAGCCCTTGGCAAGCCTGACTCCGTATTTGGCCATAGACGTTGGCAACTATTCCGAGGTGGTGGAGCAGGATCTATGTATTGTTGAAAGTGCCACCAACTCTACGTGGACTATCAACAACAGTAGTTTGTTGGTTGATATTTATATAAGTAAACCCTTATATATTATCTACTATTAGAATATATCTTATTATCTTTTTATACCTATAGGTAGTATTAATATCTATTATTATTAGTTACCTTTACTAGGTAGAATAAAGTATATTAACTAATTAGTAAGGAGCAAGGGGAAATTGCTTGCCTAGTTTAGTATTGGAGTTTTTGAAACGTTACTTCTAAGAATAAGAATAATTATAAAAGATATTTAAATAATATCTTATTAAATTTAAAGATAGTAATAAAGAGAATAAAAACAATAAAACTAATACTAAGGATTTTAATATTAATATCAATATAAGAAATAAACCTTCTATAAGTCTAAAATCAAGATGTTTAGAATATGTAGAGTGCTTAAACATATCCTAAGCTTGTAATACTTGATATAGGGAGTGGCTTCTCCACCACCCCTAGATTTTACTAGGCAATCTAGGAGGTTTCTAATATTACAACTTTACTATACGGCTTTTAATCGCTTTTCGACTCTCTAGCGCAAAGCATAGGTACTATAAGGACCGTTGCAGTATGGGATTTCACTTACAGCAGCCATTGCGAAATACTTGTGAGTTGTTAATGTGCGTGCTGAAGCTGCGTACATGCTCGCTTACGGGAACAATCGGGGTTTAATTTAATAGTAAGCGCTATTGAAATGCTACAAGCATTTAATTACAGTGTTTCCATCTGTTGTATGTCGTACACCCGCCGTCGAACCGAGGAGTCATGCCGTCCGCGAGATAGAAACTACTTGACTTTATAAGATACGTAGTAGAAAATGGAGCTTTTACAAATTGTATGTATTAGGAAATATGGCTAGTATTCTCTACAGAGGCACAGAAGTACTGTTATTAGGGATTTGGAAATTCAAAAACCTGTATGAAGTAGTTCTAAGGTATTAACTACAACGCCATCTATACCATCTCAAAGTTGTCCTGGCCACTTTAGCTTGCATGTCCTTCTACAAGGCCAACTCTGCAACTGCCTAATAAAGATGAACATCTTTATCTCCTTCACACTTCCGGCACGGCCATGGCCATGCTTTTTTGGTGGGAAAGAACAAAAGCATCTGAAAGTATATAAAGATATTGATCTGAGATTTTTAGTATGAAAGGTTGTTGCCAAACACTCATATGGTTATGTAGGCCCGTGCCTCCATATGAACTGACATCTGACGTCTGAAAACCACGAACCAAACAGGCCCTTAACTATGCTTCTTAGAAGGAGGTACGACGGAAAAGAAAACGTTATCCTAGGGGGGATTGTTGCTAGAAAATAGACCTTCTCGGCGTAAAACTTATCTCAATCTTAGTTGTCTTTTTGTCCTATTTAGGAGAAATAATCGAGGCCATTTTATATAGAAATCCAAGCAATCTTGCCTTATATACAAGCAATCTAGCCTACAAGGCTATTTTACATAGAAATACAAGTAATTTTACCCTTGGTAAATACTATGAGGTGATTTCATATAGAAATCCAAGTAATTTGCCTTAGGCAATGCTACCTTATGTTCTGAAATTGAATTACTAGTAATATGGGCTTCGAAATCGAATCATATGGGCAGTATAATTGGAACTAATATAGGCTCTAAAATCGAATTATATACACTCTACCATTACCACTAGTAATAATAATTATAAGTTTTCTGTATATAATTCGAGGCACATACATAGGTAGGCTTTGAAAGGAGGAGTGGTGTACGGAAGGGTTAGGGAGGAGTAAGATAGTAATTTGTCGTATAAAATACGAAATAAAACAAGACCTTGGCTAGGTAGTAAATTCCTATCACTCCAATAAATTCCTTTTAACCCTACTCGCTATTATATATATATCATCTTGGTAACAAGTGTCTGCCTTGCGTATGAAGTGTAGCGAACTGTGCCATCGCTCTACGTATTGCAGCTGGGTCCCCTAAACTTAGTGCTGTCCCTATATCTCGTCGATACTGCCGCCCAAGTGCCCATTCCGACAACAACCAGGCTGACTTTGGATCCGTCTGATCTCCAACACCCCTTTGAATCTGAGCTACTAGTGCGGAAAGCGAGAGGAAGCTGTAGAGCTTACGGTCGAATGGATTTGTCCTTCCAAAGTAGGCTTGACCTCCTCTGTTGCGTACAAAGCTTTCTTCGCACGTGAATGCAAGCGTAATATTCGGACATTGTACATTGAGGAACATCCAAGTTCCAGGATCAATCGACGCCCCATCTATGCCGCGAATAACCATAATGCCTGGGAGTGCTCCGAGTGCCGACATGAACGTATGGAATTTTGTATCTTCCGCGAAGTTAGGGTTGACTCCGACGTTGTTTGCAACACCGTGTGTCGGAAATGGTGCAGTTGCGCTTCTCCCGTTCCACACTATTGACTCTTCCATCACAACCGGTACTCTGACGAAGTCGACCCTAAATTTTTGAACAACGGTAGTGTTGCCATTTTTGGTCCCCTGAATTGTAGCATTGTCTTCCGGCCGGCTATGGCGGGCACAGACGATAATTGAGCAGCCTTCTCCATCTTCTGTAGGCAGAGGGTTTTGAATAGGATAACCCCTTGCGATGACCAAACCACTCTCGGCTGCTGCTATAGCTTTTCTGATACTTGTATCGCCTCTACAATATTGACAAGTAGTAAATGTTCCGAGTTCTTGTAGTAGTGTGTCCTTCAAACAAGTAACACACTTGCGGTATCCTTCGGGAGCTGGAGCTGGAGCTACTTTAACTCTACTAATACGTAAACCATCTCTACAAGATTGACAAGTAAGGAATGTTCCGAGTTCTTGTAGTAGTGTGTCCTTCAAACAAGTAACACACTTGCGGTATCCTTCGGGAGCTGGAGCTGGAGCTACTTTAACTCTACTAATACGTAAACCATCTCTACAAGATTGACAAGTAAGGAATGTTCCGAGTTCTTGTAGTAGTATATCTTTGTAACACCTAGCACACTTGCGGTGTCCTTCGGGACCTGGAGCTGCAGCTGCTTTAGCTCTAATGCGTTTTCCAGCATCTCTACAAGTTTGACAAGTAAGGAATGTTCCGAGTTCTTGTAGTAGTATATCCTTCCAACAATTATTACACTTGCGGTATCCTTCGGGAGCCGGAGCTGCAGCTGTTTTAGCTAACTTGCGTCTTCCAGCATCTCTACAATATTGACAAGTCTTGAATCTTCCGAATTCTGATAGTAGTCTGTTTTTATGACACCCCCCATAACACCTGCGATATCCTTCGGGAGCTGGAGCTGCAGCTGCTTTAGCTAAACTACTACGAGCACCATCTCTACAAGATTGACAATTCTTGAATCTTCCGAATTCTAGGTGTAGTTTGTCCTTCCGACAAGTAGCACACTTGCGGTGTCCTTCGGGAGCCGGAGCTGCTTTAGCTTTCCTGCTACGTGCAGTATCTCTACAAGATTGACAACGCTTGAATATTCCGAATTCTGGTAGTAGTTTGATTTTGCCACAACTAGGACAAAAGCGGCGTTGTTCCTGCTCAGACGATGGGAGATCAACAGACACTCGTGAGTCTTTGCCAGTATCTGATTGATCGACGCAGTTGGGACTATCCTTTGGAGAGGGTGCGGGTAGCGGGCTTGGAGATCTTGTTGGAGATGGGTCTGGGTATCGGAAGTCCTCTCCGGTGTAGTCCTCCAGTGGGATCTCCTGCTCGTAGTCTTCTCGATATCGCATACCACCAGGCCCAAGGTACACCCTATCCTGATCAAAATCGTCCAATGTCTTGTAAGCTGGCCCATCGTAATACTCCGTTGTCATGTCACTAGCCTCCAAGTATTTCAATTGTAATGGGACGTCTAGCCATTCTTGGAGTTGCATATTAAAACTCTCGGCCCACTTGTGCGCATACAGCGTGCTTTCCATGTCATCTTGGATTGGAGATCTTTTCTCTTGCAACAGTATACCAAGGGCAATTAAGGCGGCTCTCCCACATGTCCAGCCATCTTCATATTGTGATGCTCTGAAGTGTACCCATTGGACGTCTATCGAAATCTGCGTCCCGTACACGTTGTTGAGCTGGATGAGAAACTCCTGGGCACAATTGATTGACTGCCATTGGCAGTGGCGGTTGCTGTCGTATATAGTCGGCACACCAGTAACCATGTCAATCCAGAGGAGTACCCAGTGGTCGTACCGAGGATGCAGAATCCACCCGCTTCCCTTCTTTGCATCCAGGCCTTTTGGACGTGCTAGTATTGGCCATTTGAATTCCGGTTCGTGAAGCAGGGCAATAGGAAAACCTGGCCCGCATACTCCGTAGTCTCCTTTATGATTGACTAGCACTAGAGACTTATCCATTATCATACACATGCCTGCGAACATTGTTTGATTTGCCAGCCATTCGCCACGGAAAGTAGTGCCCTCCAGCTCAATAAACGTAAGATCCCTCTGGACAAAATCCCGTGATGGAATTCCTATGTAGTACATCGGGTCATCAAAACCATCGGCCTCGTGCACTATTATGTCACGTTCTGGTTGCACGTTGAGTGGGATTGTTGGCATCCCTGTACCATTGTCTGGCCCTGGTAGTTGAACTTGGGAACGCTCGACAGTTATTTGGAGGTCTGTACTTGACTCTCTAGCTGTCTGGGCAAGTGGCTCTTGAGTAGACTCGATCGTCACAGCTGGTGTAGAAACTGGCGGCAGCTGGGCGGTTGTCAGGTCTTTACTTGGCTCACACTGCTGGGCAAGTGCCTCCTGGTTTATGTCTGATGTAGCAATTGGCGAGGGTTGGACATGCAGACTTGACTTCTCAACCGGTTTCGCTATGGCGAGTTTCCCTTCGTTGGAATCGACAGGAGGCGGTCGCTTATCAACCCCTGGTGATGCTTGATGCCGGGCTCTTTTTGGCTGTCGGATTTGAGGACTCTCTCTTGACCCAGCTCTTTGAGGACGGTTCTCTGGGCTACGGCGTCTTGCATCTGGACTTTGCCTGCCTCTGGATGGGCTACGGCTACGGTCTGGCCGCTCGAAAGTATCTCTTGATCTAGCTCTTCGAGGGTAGTTATCTTGCCAATTGCCTCTTGAACGTTCAGCAGACCTGTCCCGAGAACTATCCGCCTGGTACCCATTCTCTCGTCGTCGTCCGTCTTGGTAAACACCATGGGGCCGGTAGAAGTCATTCGGAGGCAGAGGGGGAGAGATTTGTGGTTGGCGGCCAACATTCTTGTATCCAGTGTTGTATCTCTTTAAGTTCCTCTTCTCCCTGTTTATCTCGGTCTTGGACTTCTCGGTCTTGGGCTTCTTGTTGTCCTGATTATCCGCCATGATGCCGCAATTCGGAACGCAATTACTCTGCAATTTGGACTCAATTCGGACTCAATTGGTACGCAATTACCTAGAACTCAGTGCAACACAAATCAATTGGAGCTGTAGCAGTCGACTTACCTGAACACCACTCACTACTCAATAGGACTAACTCCGTCTTGAGCTTACAGCTGCACTGCATCCAGATAAATCTGGCGCAATCCAACGGATTATCTACCAAATTGCTTGCACAATATGGAAGAAGAGGGGGGTTTGAAGTCCGTTCGAGTGCACGATCGGTTTCCGTCCTTTTCTTTCTGGGAAAAACAGTTTAACTGTTCGAAGAATTGCGATTCTCCAAAGAAAGCCAAGGCAAAGAGAGAAGAAGAGGATTCTCAAACCCGTCAAGCCTCAGTATAGGCACCCTCGTTTAATCTTGCTAGTGCCCCACCCATCACTATCACCCCTCATTCTTCCTCCATGATTGAAACAGACAAATCCCAATACTCGTTGAGTCGTTGAATGTTCTTCTCTTTACTTTGCTTTGCTTTGCTCTGCTCTGCTCTGCTCTGCTCTGCTCTTATTTGCTTTGCTTGAGGCGTCATTGACTGAATGCCGCCCAAAACGTCCAAAGCCTTGTCGGTGGCTGTCTACCAAACATACTCTTCCTCCTTAATCCGACTGGCACTTGTCTTTGGAATATACATCCCAATGGCACTGGCCTCTCGAGCGATGCACCGGCTATCCTTCCCAGTTGCGTTTTGAGTGGTTAACTGACTCCCATTGGCACTGGCTCATTGAGCGAAGTACCGGCCATCCTCTCATTTTGAGTCGACGACTGGACTCCAATTGGCTCCTTGAGTGATGCACCAGTCATCATCCCAATTGCAGTTTCGGTGGTTGACTGACTCCCATTGGCACGTTGAACTATCAACAGTATGTCCTCCCCAATTACCCTTTCGTACAAATGTATTGAGTGTTCCAGCAGCCATGGCTTATTAAATCAGAATGCTAACTTGGAATGTATAATAGAGCGATCAAAACTCTACCATCCTTCGAATATGTCCTATTAAGCCCTCGGCGCTTGCCTTCGGAAGTCCACAGATAGCTATGGTGGGACACATGTATGGCCTTCTTGCAGATTTACAAGGAACTTGGAACTTGGGATTACTCGGACAACAAATGTTATACACTTTCTTATGCAGACATAAGATGACGGTTCTACATCCTGTGTTACGTTGTAACATATATAGAAGGAACTATCTTTGAATCAACTGTGCCGTCGGTTCTCCATACACCACCCACCCGGCTTGTACATCCAGAGACACCGACACCACCACCAGCAGCTCCTTGCGCTTCCGGTTGCCTTCATATCCTTAAATGGCCAAAGATAATCTTGATGTATGGAGTGATTAGACTCTGCGGTCTTCGGTGCCTCGTTGAGTCAGAGCCGGAGCTTTTGTTGACTTTGTCCATCATTGAACTTTCATGAGTGCCTTATGACTTCATTGCCTCTCATGATACCACTCTGTTCATCATCCTTTCCTGGCCAGTTCATGTGTCCCCTCTATAAAATATATCGACTTGACAAATTCCTGGCGCATTGTGATATAATCATCGTTATCTTGTAAACCGTGATGATCCTTGAGAATTGCCGCATCTTCGCCGTTTGGTAGAAACTATGCGGAATTGCTGACGCAAATTATTCTAATATGGTAGCACCACTTGATACACCGAGCCATCAAATCGATCTTTGCATTCTTCTTCACTCAGCCACCATTATATAAATTTTGGGAACATGTGTCGTCAAGATAAGCATTTCAAACTAGGATCGGTTAGCAGGTTAGCAAACGCCGATGCGCACAGGAATAACGCCAAGCAAAAGGAATATTTTGACGGATTAGCATTCTTTCAGCTACCCAACCCAACTATCAGCTAGGCCCCGCCACCAGCATTCTCCATCTCTATGTCTGCATTTATATCAAATTCATCATCACCAGTCGCTGTTGGTGCTGCTGGTGTAGCAAAAGGAAAAACATGCTGAAGCCCACCCGATGCCTGCTGTACTCGTACAGGCCTATCTTTATCTTGCCAAAAACATTTCAACTCCTCCGCACTCATCCCCTCCGTGCTTTCGACTCTCCAAATCTCGCATTGCCTGATCAATTTGTCGATTGTCAGAGAGATCCGTGGAGGGCGACTTTCCCTTGCCACTGCCTTTATGGCTTTTCGGCGCTCGTCCTCTTTCGCCCTGGCTTCATTGAGCAGCTTCATGAACCCCTTTTCCGCGGTTGTGAGTACCTCTTTCTTCGGGGTTTTAGATCCATCGACATATGCATCGCGGATGGCTTCTCCTGGTCCAAAATTCTTTCTTGTCTGCATGGGCACGGGTGACATTGGGCTAACCATCGACCAGATGAGCTTGTTATCCAGCTCGGCTTTGTCTTTGGGCAATGTGAGTAGCCAATCTTCTGCAGGCACATCAAAGATATCCCCAGACTGCACAATATCCATGCAATACATCGCGAACCTTTCGTATCTATTTTTAAGCTGCGGCATTTGTGTGCGCCAACAGTCCATATTGCCAACTAGTACGAGGGCGTGCCGAGGTCTGGAAATGGCAACGTTCATGCGGTTCCATGTGCCGAGAAACCCGATTTCGGCTCCATTGTTCGAATTTGCTGCCGATAAACAGGTGATTACAATGTCTCCCTCTTCTCCTTGGAATGAATCGATAGTTCCAAGAAAGAATATGACATCGTGGATATCACGGATATCCATTTGTTCATGGAGCTCGAAAAGCTGCGCAGAGAAGGGTACCTGTATAATGATTCTACCGGTATAATTGGGCTTGGCTTTTCGGAAGTCCGTAATAAAGTCCAGTATAACGTTAATGTTGGCATAGTTTACTGTGGACAAGGATCCTTCCGGTCTTCCAGATCGGCCGCGAACATTAAGGAAAATTCGCCGGGTTTCGTTGCTAAGGGTACCATCTAACTTTGGACGCCTGTATCCCTTGTATCGACTGTTGTTGAACCATTGAGCAAATTCGGCATAGGCAGGCTCGTCGCCGCTTCTATACGCCCAAAGGAGTCCTTTGTACAAGGACAGTTGTCCTACTATTGGCGCGAGTTCCTTTGGAAGCCTATACGTCATTTGTAGCCTTTCGAAGTCGACGTCCATGCCCTCACAGCAGCGCTCAAATAACGAAACTTGGTTCTGAGCCCCAACAAACAAACTCCAGGATGAGGACTGTACAACTGGTTGAAGCTGTTTATGATCTCCTATAAGTAATGTCATCTTGGCATTGAAAGAGAGAGGAATCGCTTCACTCCACTCTTGGTCGAACCCAGCCTCGTCGATAATAACCATTCCGTCATCGCTAAGATGCTTGACAAAGTCAGGGCTGCTCTCTCTTAAGGTCTCTAGGTTATTGCAGGTTGAGATAACCATTGAAGAATTGTCAATAACCTCGCTGAAGCCCTTGAGTTTTTTCCAGAAGTCGATCCATTTTTTGTCGCCAATCTGTTTCTTGTCCGCAGTCATCCTAAGATAATTTTGGTGCCAGTCACCTAACCCGCTTCCTCCCTCAGCATATTTCCTCAAGCCAACTTGGATGGCCTTGAAAAACCACTGGTACTTCTCGGTGTCGCGATACTCAGTAGTCTCATAGTTTGCCGTTCTACGTGCCTGGTTCAGGTATTGTCTTGCCATTGCCTTGGACTGCTTGGTTGTAGGTATTATTGTCATAGAGATCTTTTCTGTCAGGCTAGGATCGGCCTTCTTCTCTATTTGTGCGATTCGAGAAGCGAGTTTTCTCGCTACAGCGAACGTAGCGGCTTGTGAGGGGGCGCATACAACACATGGGGTATCGAGGAGATTTGCAATAGTTGCGACCCATGATATAACCTCAGATTTTCCTGTACCAGGTGGGCCTTGCAAAAACGTTAATCCATGTTGTGCAAAGAAAGGCAAATCCAATGCTTGCTTCTGCGTCATGTTTAAGCTGGATACGTCTATCGCTGCTTGGAGCCGCTTTAGATCCTTGTAGTTCCACTTAAGCAGGAGCTTGGCCAGCTGGTCATTCGCAGGCAAACTGTCATATTGACGTCCGCGTCCCAGGAGATGCTCCGTAAGCCAACATCGGTCAAGTTTTCGAATTCTCTGGATAGCGTCGAAGGAGCGCCTGGCTGGTGTTTTATTAAACTCCGCGACGAGAATAACTTTCTTTTCCCCATCATCCGGAGTAAAAAGTGGGCCATTTATTTTTTTATCGGTGAACTGCAGTGCGAGCCCGACTCTTCTGCCTTGCATTATCTCGATTTTCTCCATTTTCAAGGCATATACAGGACGGTCTTGTCCTTCTGGCGCATCCATGTCCATATCTTCTGGAGCTAGCCACATCCAAAATATAGTCCCAACAGGTATCTTAGGATCTGTATAGTGGTCTGGGCAGTTGATCGACACCTTGAATATCCAGGTCCTTTCCTCGTGCTTAGCAACAGTAGCTTTATGGACCCGCTTATTGTTGAAGACTTTCTGGAGGGCGTTTTGCTGGTACTTGACCTCGGAAATACAAGCAAGACTTAACATGGTGCACCACTCATCCAAGGACGTAAACCATCTTCTGTTGCAGAACTTCCCGTATTCCAGTTCGAAATCGTCGGTGTCATCTGGCTGGTTTTCCTTTTGCATCCAGTCACATATTGGTAGATCTAACGCCCCATCGAAGTATAGTTGCAGGTTCGTCTTTTCATTACCATTCTCGTCGGATATCTTTTTAAATGGCTGGTGTACTGGGAAGATACCGTTCTTAAGTACTGAATCGAGCATTTGCATCCAATACGGGTCCCGTGCGTGTCGGTACCTGGCAATAATGCTCCGGATGATCGTACAACGGATTGGACTTCTGAGTTTTCGAACAAAATCACGCAGCTGATCATCCGCGTCCAACTCGTGATCTCTTCCGTCATTTCTCGCAACAAACACTTGAATGGGATCTTTCTCGTTGACTACAGTCTCAAAGCTTATAGTGCTCATACCCTTTGAGTGATCACCTGCCAATTGTTTCAGAATTTCGGCGTCCGGTGTTGGAATTGTCAATCTTTGGAGCAATTCAGCAACAGATGTCTCGGTAACTAAGCCATCCTCTATGAAATTGCGTTGGACAGTTTTTTCGGCGGATTTTTCGATAATCTCCATATGTTCCGAGCCGATAATAATTTCATCCTGCAGCTTTGGAAATTGGGGCCGCGCTCTCTTGATCCGGAATGTAGGGTTGAAGCTGTCCGCTTGCAACAAGACTTTGTATCCCTTGCCCTCGTTATGATACCATTCCATCGAATTGGGCGTAGAGAGTATGATGGTACATTTCTCATCGTCGGGGCTATACGGAATATCCTTTCCTCTGGGTTTATTTTGAAGCCACAGAGTAAGCTCCTTTCTCCAATCTGACGCGATCTGCGCACTTGATCGCGAATCATTCTTCTGTCCCTTGACCGGCTTCTTTGATTGCTTAGTTTTCTCAACGCGGCCTTGTACTCCCTGGGCTCCTGGTTTTTGACTGTGAGGAGGCATCTTGACGGCGTAGGTGAGTTGAGGGTTGATGATGGTCTACGCTTATGAGGGAATCTAAATCTCTTAATCAGATCGAGGATACCATTTGGATAATTAAGTTCAACTTACTGTGCGACCTCGTGGTGAACTTGAGGGTTTGAGGATGGTCCGCGCTGGTGATGGAATCTAAATCCCTTGGTCAGATCGAGGATACCATTTGGATGATGGAGTTCAACTTACTGTGCGACCCGTGGCGAACTTGAGGGTTTGAGGATGGTCCGCGCTGGTGAGGGAATCTAAATCCCTTGATCAGATTGAGAATGTTATTTGAAAGATGGAGTTGAACTTACTGTGCGATCTCGACCTGAATACGTGCGTCGACTGGTTCCGCCAGCTGGAGAATGAATGACCTCCCGCAATTCGTTCTAGATTCGGATTCGATTAGCCCAAATCAAGCCGCAATCCAAGGCGATTCCAAGGGACTATATCCTGTTGGACGCAATCCAACGAGATGCTGTATGCTTCAACGAATGCAAGTCCGCGATAGCAACACCCAAGACCATACGGTAATGGGGGAGAAAATGAAGTCCGTTCGAGTGCACGATCGGTTTCCGTCCTTTTCTTTCTGGGAAAAACAGTTTAACTGTTCGAAGAATTGCGATTCTCCAAAGAAAGCCAAGGCAAAGAGAGAAGACGAAGGTTTTGCGCGAAAAGTTGAGTATATAAAATTGCTCGGCTAGCCCCCACTAGCGTGTTTTCGGAGTTTTGGTAAAACTGAGACTGTGTGTGCTCAGGTATCATAAATATCATAAGTATATACCTACTCATATACTTCACTGGCCATCTACGCCAGATACCTTATCTAGATACCTACCTCGAATATTCAGTCTCTACCACCACCCTCCTCCTTCGGAAGTGCTTTTAGGCTCCTTATAGCAATATGCCCTATTTCAGGCGCAACAAGTAGAATACTAAAGGTTCACCGCATTTTATTCTGTGTTCTGTGTCTACCTCTTGGCAAAGTTCAAGAACGATTTTTACAGCTTGTAACATTGCGTTTTTTTAGGTCTATACAACTTATATACAATCCTATGTACTACATTTGCGACTTGGCCATGCTGTCCAACAATAAGCCAAAATTACCAAACTGACCACTGCCTTACCTGCCATATCTTTATCTACCTTATTAACGGTTGCCTGATTTCGACTGGGTGTTCAGGTCTACCTACCTACCTCTCAATTGCCAGTCTGTTCCAATATTTCGATAACTATTAACCACAACCTATTATTGATAACACTCACCCCTTACTGCTACTCTCTAATACTGTAAGATGTTGATATATAATACGTCTTGATTGAGTAAGCCCTTGCATACATATCGTGTTACTATTAGGGTCTTCTTGCTCGCCGACTCGCTTGTATGTTTGCTTGTGATTCAACACAAGTATACAACTGCAATAAAATATATTAAAAACCAGCTATTAAATAACTATATGAATAGAAAATTAAGTATCTAGAAGTGACATATTATTATAACTGTTATTCGTATTAGGATTCCCAAATTCCAGGTTGGGATTCCCAATCTTAGCGCCAAGCTAAGCATCAACTCTAATTTGACGACTCAGCAAATGGATATCAGGTTCCATACAATGTTTATCTGCCTACAATAGCAGAGAATCGACAGTAACAGCATCCTCGGAACACTCTGTGTTCTTTACGGCTACCTCTACTGGAATCGGCAGTAACAGCATCCTTGGAATACTCTGTGTTCTTTACGGCTACGGCTACTCGATTCGGCAGTAACAGCATTCCTTGTGCTCTTTACGGCTACTCGAATCGGCAGTTACAGTATTCTTGGAACACTCTGTGTTCTTTACGGCTACCTCTACTGGAATCGGCAGTAACAGCATCCTTGGAATACTCTGTGTTCTTTATGGCTACTCGAATCAGCAGTAACAACATCGTTGGAATACTCTGTGTTCTTTACGGCTACCTCTACTCGATTCGGCAGTAACAGTATACTTAGAACACCTTGTGTTCTTTACGGCTACATACTTTCCCTCATTGTATTCGAATCGCCAGCAACTCGCCAACTTCCTCGATCTATATATATATTCAAGAAGTGTTATAATGCCGGGTTTCCTGTTCTCTCCAGCGACTTCGCTGTGCTACCCAAACCAACCTCAACCCAGCAGTTCGTGCTAACAGATAACAGATTCTGACAGCAAAAAAACTGAGCCCTTATATATGTGTGTGTGTGTGTATTGCAGAACGGACAGCAATAATGAAATCGAAAATAAAGACTCTTCGCCGTCATTCTTTCGACAGACTTGTCAGTATCATGGGATTATTCCGCATTCTACTATACTCGCTGGCTTGGTAGGATCGCAACTGTTATATCAAGCTGTTTGCTAACATAATAGTAGCCACAGACACAGATTGCACTTCCAATGCAAGAGATGCCATAAATGACCTGGTGGATATCTTGCGGTTCATGGTGCCAGACAAAGAGACAGACAGACAGAAGGAACTATATTCTGTATGTCAACTCCTGCCTATAGCTTAACATTCAAATCCCCTCTCGATACTCGCCAACTATTATCGCACTATCGGCAACTTTGCCATCTCAACAATAGGCAGCTTGCCCACGGTCAACACATATCATAAGAGGTGCTCAGAGCCTTTACTCTTGGATGCAGAATATCTCGAGGTCTCGAGATATGCGAATTTCGGTCCTTCTTTTTTCCGCGAAAGCGAAGCGCCATTGTGATGCGCTGTGATGATAATCCGATGAACTCGATTGTCTCATGAATACTGCTATTCAAGAGATTTGCTCTGCACTGGGTTACTTCGCAGCTCTCGGTGTTGCATTCATGCCATCCAATAAGAAGCCCATGAGAAGAAAACCGCTATTGTCGAAACTCAATCTGGAAAAGAAACCCGCGTAGACAACCACCCTTTCACCATTCACCCATTCACGGATTGATCGAAGGAAAGCAGCTGCTGACACACTCAAGATTGTCACCATGTCACCATGGTCGCTATTGCAGAGGAGACAGCTGTTGCTGTTGTACAAGTACCACATGACAAACTAATCGTCTGGTCAGTATCAGTAATCTTGTTCCTCGAAATGGCCTGCAACCTAGTCAAGATATGCCAAGTCTTGTGCTAAGAATAAGGTTAGTGAGTCAGTGGATAGGTCTTCTCCCAACGTTATCCCTCTTGGGATAGACTTACTTTAGCAACTCCTAACCATCTCAAGATTTCTTCGTTTGGACCAAGCAACCATTAAGTACCAAACGGTATCATCCTATTTACTAATTTCGCATAGTATTTCAAAGTATACTTAGGTTGGATTGAAATTACACGCCAAGTATCGTTCGAGCTCAAAAGATACAAACTTAATTCGGTAAAGTCTACCACAAGGACAGTGACCGATCCATCTACCCCAGAAGCCCTTGAGAAAGCAATGCAGGAAGGAAATGACACTGAAGTCATTATATCGATTGAGAAAGAGCAATAACTTCTACAAGAAGCTAGGAGCAAGTTTCTAGTACTCAGTGCTAAACCTGTCACCCCCAAGAACCTCTAGATACGAAATATTTTTGATCCCTCAACAGACAATGTCCACTTAGGTGGTCCGCATCAAGAACACTCCCATCCCATCCCCAGCACAGGTAATGGAAGTAGACAATGCTAACAAGCGCAGCATGGCCAGACCGTCGGAGGTAAAGACTAGCAAAGCCTCATCAGATGACGATTCAGAGTATGACAAAGACAAAGAAGAAAGACCCAGGTACGCAAAACAAAATGGCGTATAACTCGCCCCCCCGCCGAAGACACTGAAGACAACAATTTCGAGAACAACTTTGATCTACTTGACGAAATCACTCAGCATACAAAACACTCATCCTAGTTTCCCATAAACGATGTAAATTTCAATTCTCAGCCTGCTCATGATTCCAACGCCGGCAGCACAAAGCAATCCAAAAAGAAGAAGACTACTCAGAAGTTTCTTTAACAAAACATAGCTGACAATAATTGCAGTCGGCGGCAACTCCGGAATCAGCATAGACAATTCGTGGCAGGAACTGGAGTTGGAGGCAACTATGGCGAGAGTACAAAAGATGTCGCCAGACAGTCAATTGAGCAACCTATCGACAAACGAAGCAGACGATAGGCCAAGCCAACAGCCACAATTAAGACATGTACCTACCTACCATGTACCTACCTACCATGTACCAGAACCGCATGAAGACATCGAGGCCAGCGAGGCCGTAAGGAGATGAATGCGAGTCAACGATAATGAAAGCAAGGTCAAGATGATGTTTCGGTCATCCAGGCTGTTCAGATGCCTTAGGTATAGGTATCCAGTAGTGTTAACGGATTCCGAAAATGAAACGGCATAGGTAAGTAGAACCCTCCTTCTAGCAATAGCATGTGGCCACTTCCAGCATCAGCAGCGCTTCTTGAACCAACACGATAGCACTAAAACCATCAAGTTTGCGCTGAAACGCTGGGATAAGTTTATCGAGGAAACCAATCCTCGAGGTCTGCGCCTGTACGTTGGCAAGCTCAGCCTTAGTGTTGAAGGACCATTGAGCCAAGTTTAAAAGATAGAGGGAGGAATTGGAGAAGACTGGGTATAAGCTTGACTTTCACACTGCTCCGCTTCTGCTGCGATGGCTTGTTATACTTGTTTATCGATTTGATTACCAAGGTCACTAACAGCCCTAGCAACTATTTCCTTTTGTGGTGCACTAATGCCAATTGTTGCTTCAAGTGGAGATCTTCCATCAGCAAGTGGGGTTGGCGGGGCCGATGAAACGTATGAGGAGGTTTCCAGCTTTCTCTTCGAATGAGCAGGGCTTGAAATGTTGCTTCGCTCGTCGTTCTTGCGCTTGTTGTCGGCACCTTCACCAACTTGACGCTTCAAAATCCGGAATACCGGTGTACCTGAGACGTGGACGTGGTAGGTGCACCACTGTTCTCCTCCTTCTCCAACTTGTTCTCAATCGCACTTGCTACAAATTGAGCTGCACCTTCAAATTCCTCCTCGGTCTCGGCGAGAATTAGGTTATCCATACCCTTCCCAATCACAGCTCTAGAGGATACATCACTGGATATGGATTTGATGGGCTTAGCGGCGACTGAGGGCAAGCTTGAGACTCCTTTTGAAAAGTGCGAAATTACCTCTGCAAAGGAGAGCTCGCCAGCTCAATAATCTCTATGCAAAGCTAAACTGGTTGTACAGGCCAGGAGACAGCTACAAGGAGTTCATCAACCGACCTCGTAAGGACGACGTGAAGACAGGGAAATCATCGTTAGTTGGTTGATATTGACTTCAAGCATCTGCTCACGGTGCCGCGTCTTTATTATCAACCGCTGCGGCTGCAATCTCTCAAGCGGACGCCGTTGCGATGGCGACAAAAGAAATCTCCTTGCAATTCAAAATCTAAAGAAGGTAAGAAGATTAGGATCCCAGGAGTCGTGGGCGCATTGTTACCCAGAGGGTTATCATCATCATCATCATCCGCGAACGATATGTCAATCACGCCTTTGTTTTCCTTGGGTACTTGGGTACTACTGACGATGTGTCTCGAGAGAGAGGAATTTTATCTGTCATCAGCTTTTGCAACGCAACAAGCAAAATAACCTGTTCAGCTCTCAATTATCATGAAAGGCTCTCTGGGCTGGAAATCGGCTTCTTTTTCGTCGCCCCAAAAGAAATCCACGCCAGGAGGATTTTGATCCAAGCCACCCTTGATGGGCAAATGGTCCTGACCTGTCACGTCGAGATAATGATTCTGGCGACCCAGAGGATAATGATAAGAATCGGAAACATTAGAAGGCCGAAGCTAAGAGCAGATACGTCGGAGGTGATATTCAATGATGCCTGGAGATAGCAACAACGCTGGGACGCCTTCATACAAAGATTAGCAGGCTAGCAGACAAGATCTCGCTGCAAATCACCATTCTCAACTTCGGCGGCAGGTTCAGATTTATGTGTGCAGAACTGTTGTGGGCCTTAATCACGGTGCTTGGAGTTGCTATTTCTCCTATATCCATTGACATACTTCTTTTGCTATTCCTCTCCTTCCCTACCACACGACTTTGAACTATAGTCCGACATACCGGAAACTCGGAGTCGACACATCTTGGGCTCGACTAACCTCAATGATGACAAACTCATCGTTCAAGCGCAGAGATTGGGACATGAACAGCATGGCTAACGCCTATATCTACTACAAGAGGGAGCTTTTTACTTCTCTTGGACTCTCCCCGAATGTTATTGCCGGAGCAGCAGGAACACAACCCCCCGCGCAACTGTCATCGCATGTTGCGGATCCGTTCCAAGTTGTTCAGGAGACAATGACTCGGGAAGCCCCCCTCCTTAAGAGTAGGAGTGTAATAATTAAACTTTGAAAATATGACGAAGCCGGAACCTATCATTTAGGTACTCACTAATCCACAGTCTGTTGGCGCTCTCAAAGAACAAGGCTGCAAATATGTTGAGACGGAGCGCGGATGTGAGATCTGGGGCAGAACCTTATCCCCGTGAAGGAACCAGCTTTCTCCCGTCTCCTCATCATCATCCTCGTTCCAAGACGAGCTGTCAGGTTGGGAAGCTTCCTCGCACAGGAAGTATCCCATATCTTTCAACTGCTTGTCATACTATGAGCCGTGCTCCTCGGGGACGTCGTAAAAACCATTGGTTGAATAGTTCACGCCGTCGAGGCAGTGATGACGGACTCATTCAAGACGAAGCTTCGCGACGGCTATTGGAAGGACCCCCATTTCAGTCACACACTCCGATTCCTTCTTGCATCCCTTCTCAGCTTTCTCGATTTCCCTTCTGCCAGGTAACGATCAATCTCCTCAGAAGTGTCTACAGATGGATTGTAGGGATCAATATTGGGATCCTGGCGAATTTCGATCTGAACATCGTCTTCACGAAGAACGCGCACTATGCAAAGGGGAACTCGCGACCTTTGATATGTTTGTTCCTGTGCTTATCCAGGGCCAGCCTTCTATGGCAAGAGTTACGATTTCGGCCTGGATTACAGATAACCTCAAGCTTGGTTGCTCCTTGGCAAAGAATTCCTGTATCCTTATAGGGCAACAATTGACCTCTCCAAGAAGACAATCTCATTCGCCTCGTGTCAAAATCTTTCACATTCGATCATCATTCACCGCAAAGGAGGACGAGTTGTGCGAAAGGTCCTCACCGTTCGCAAGACCTCAGTGCCTGCCAAAGGCACAGTCCTCCTTGAAGGTAGGCACGAATACGTATTGGCGGAACGTTTTCCTGTTCACCGAACAGGTCACGAGCGAAGCTTGTCCAGCAAAATTTTGCTTCTTGTCTACAAGGAAGTGCGCTTCAATGGTACTCAGAAGAGCTCGATGATCTGCAGCGTGCAGGATTAAAGTTCTCACAGGATGGAGTACATCCTTGGATAAAAGCGCTGGTCCAGCGGCTCAAGGAATCCCCTTTCGTGGCCCTGAGGAAACTCACCGCCGGGCATGAAGTAGATCATCTAGGATACTACGGATGGATGCCTCTGTGAGCTATGATGCTGAAATTGAAATCCCAATGAAGCATGCAGAGAACCCTACTCCATAACTTCTGAATATGGCACACAATCTTCGGCGGACAGTGGAAATATCACGAGGAATGATCTTCGCGGATGATGAAATCTGTGGGCCCTGCACACTTGCAAATGCTACGAATAGAAATCATAAGTCAATACCGTCTCGGGAAATTTCAATCCCTGGACTTGTACGTGTCGACATTGGATTCTCTCAGAAGGATATTAAGTCTGCATGCGGAAGCGCGTGTTACATGTGTTATCTAGTCATTGTAAATGACCTCTCACATCACACTTGGACTTTCCCTATGAAGAGTACGTCTGAATCTGGACAAACCTTTGTCTCGCGGTTCACAAACATGTTCAATGTTCATGTGTTTCGAGTTCGACGAGTCCGTTGTGACAATGAGAACACTTTGCAAAGTGGTACCATACGAGACTTCTTTCGAGAAACGGAATTGTATTGGAACATACAACACCATACACCCCAAGCCAAAATAGTGTTGTTAAAAAAGCGAGCAAAAATGATGATATTTGATGAAACCAGAGCAATCACAGAGATCTGGAAAGACGGGAAGGGGGCTTTTGGCCGAGATTGGGAGCCGATTATGTCGCGCACCCCACAATCAGTTGCTGCCAGTCTTGAATGGAACCAATGGGAACTCCCAAAGCTGTAAAATTCATGGCTTCAGAATGGTACTGGGGTCTAACTTCACCACCCTCAACTCCGTCTTCACCAAATCCCACTATGGTACACAGCAACTAAGCGAGCTGTCGCTCCACTGTATCAGAACCTCATTTTTACGACTTAAGATCGCATATCGCTTTTGTTACCAAACTTCGCCCTTAGTGTTGGCATTCACCCTTATCATCACTATTATCTCCCTCGTCGTTGCTGTCGTTGCTGTCGTCATCTCGCCACCGCATCTTGCCTCCAATACCACCCACGCCGTTGCCGCACACTGTGCTAAAGCCCACCAAAGACGATATTTTGGTCGAAATGAACCCAGCCGGTCGCTGATACTCGTCCCTGAGATACGTAAACGTAAGTGCCTCGACAATTCAATGACAATCAATCTTTTGGTTGCGATGAACTTAGCTCGGTGCTCGCTTGTTCTCGATATGAACGCGCCGATACATCTTAAGACATTCCTTTGATTGCGATGGACTCAGATCGTCGCTCGCTGACTCTAATTATTACGACATTGACGCTCTCCTCGACACGTAGAAGGAAATCCTTTATTTGTGATGAACTGAGGTCGTGGCTTGGTGGTTTTACTACCGTGGTGATGAATACTACTGCTGATGCAAGAGTTCTTTGTCAGATTTCATTGCTGCTCGAGGTCAAGATGTGGCGATATAGGCTCTACTCTGGCGCACCACGATATATCGAAGACAATACGTTGGTTATAATGAACTCAGCTTGTCGCTTGCTGGTGTTGCTACTAGTAGAGGGTGTGGTACTTACTGCTGCTGCCAGAGCTCGTCGCTGATGGTGGCAATACTGGCTTAGCTACTGGCACTGTCAGGTCCTTTGGCTATGAGAAACAAGGAGGTAGTAGAGCTTATTGCTCGCCGGTGTTGCTGCCTGAACTCGTCCCTGGTGGTGATTGATACTGACTCTACTGCTGATGCTGTTGCCTATGGCTGGTCCTGGCGCGCCTCGATACATCGAAGACGACCACTTGGTCGCATTGAATGTCGCCGCTGGAGGAGGCGGTGGTGTTCGTTGCTAGTGATGGTAAAACCTATCGCTGCTGCTCCTGCTCCTGCTTGCTCCTGCTGGCTGGCGCTAGTGATGCTGGCGCTTATCGGCACGACTCTGATTGTAATGAGCACTGCCGGCAGTCCTCCTGTTAACTCGAATATGGACGATAACCAAACTACATGTATCTATGATCATGTATACTTCAGGGACATCCAAGCAAGCGCACAAGGCGTCGCGTTCCGTGTAGAATTCGTATATGAGAGGGCTGGAGGGAATATTTACAAAGGCAAAAACAACTGCAACTCCTTCTCGTCTTGTAACGACGAAAGAAGATGTGCTAGGAGTAGTCAAAAAGGCTGCAACAGGGTTGTCACCCCGACGTGACTGGCCTAGGACCATCTCGTCCCATCCAGGGTGGCTTGGATCAAGAATCTTGCCATCGCGGATCTCTTTTAGAGTGATGAAAAAGAAGTCGATTTCCAACTAGGAGAGCCGTTTGTAAGGATACATATGAGCTCGAGACACAAAAGAAAGCTGCCGAGACGGTACTGACCTAGCAGCTTCTTGAGGTTGAAGTCCAAAACACAATGCAAGTCTGTCATAAATGCATACCTAACTGTCTAACACAGAAAGCATGCAGTTGCTAACGCTCTTTCAGATTGCTTCAATAACGAGAGTCTAAGATTGTCCACAAGGTCAATGGTGACACTTAACCTCGCATATCAGGTAGGGACGACATAGCGTCCTTACTTCTCTTTCCGGGAAACAAGGATTTATAAACTTGTTTCGGAGGTGTTTTTGTCAGCTTTTGCGTGGAGAGGACCTCATGGATTGTTTTCGAAATGTGGCCAACACAAAAATCGATGATAGTAAATGAGGAGCTACCTTCCATGATCTCTTCTCGGTTATCCCTGCCGCGAGCTACTCCTTGTTGCATTAAAGCAACAATGAGCTAGCTATGAAATGGTC
Source organism: Pezicula radicicola (assembly GCA_003008705.1). Lineage (NCBI taxonomy): Eukaryota > Fungi > Ascomycota > Leotiomycetes > Helotiales > Dermateaceae > Pezicula > Pezicula radicicola. The sequence goes on from PDUO01000026.1 coordinate 27,605, forward strand.
TACTAACTTTGCACAGGACGTCGAAAAGTACATATAGATCTCAGGACTAAAGACTTCCTTCAAAGTTGATATCCGACCTTTCAACGCATTCAAGCTTACAAGAACTTTCCTGCCTGCGCCTTGTCACTTGACTTTTTTTTGTCAAGACTTGGGATTCTCGTGGTCAATCGCGGCTGGTGGCATGATTTTATTCTACTAATGACTTCGGGGTCGTTTCTGACTTGAGACAGTGTGCGCGCGATATTGACAATCCTCAAACTCCGTCAATTCCATCTGTAGCTTGGGAGCAATGGCTCTGTCCAAAGCCTTTTACTCATCTACTGGACTTTAAAACCACTCGCCTTTATCTCCTTTGTCCAGTTACCTTCTACCGACTTTCCGACTTGCCTCTTCTACAGGTCGCCGTTAACTCGAATGATCTTTAATAATGTTACCACCCAGCTACCATGCCTTTGCCCATCATTACCACTTAAGAGTACGACTATTGAAGGCAAAACAAGAAGATGTGGAGTCTCCTCACCAAGGACACCCAAGCAAGAGGCATCATACGAGTCTTCGCTTCCACGAGCGACGAGCGACGTTGGCTGCCCTGATTGAACTCCAGAACTTGGTAGACCTCTCAATCGTGCCACTGTTATTTCTCACCATTGAAATAACAGATCTATTTAACACGCAGTTTACGGCTCGATTTCCAGCCTTCAATACGAAGTGAACTTCAAGCACGTCGTAATAGTAAACCTCCTTCGGCAATTTTGGGCTTTGATAACTGACAAAAGCCAATAATCTGAGTATAATCCTCTGAAATACCATTTTTAGTTACTCAAACTAACTGACTACCAGCGAACGGTGGCTTGCACATAATCTTGACAGCAATGACACAACTACTTCCAACACTAACGAAAATAATAATCCCAAATGGTTTAAACTGACTAAACCTTTCACTAACAAAGCGGATCAAGACAAAGAGCTTCGCTCAAATCAGGGCCGTTCAGATTAATGCTTCTCTAGTCGCCAACGCCCGCTTCAGAACAATTACCCTTTATCCACATTGTCCAATTGTCTTTACAGTCCATCGATGGGTCGAAGTCCACTCAAATAATACATCTCTCTTAGTGAGGTTGCCACTCAGGTACTCTCCGTCCATTTCGTGAAGTTGCCACTCGACCGTTATATTGGAACAACATGAAGAGTCTCTCTTACCAATTCTGCAGCCCAGAATCCTGCGATAAGACCGCATCAAGCAATTCTCGCTGCTTTTGTTACACGGCAGAAATATTAATAACCGCCCCCAATTTTTCGTACGCGCAAGGCATATCTGCCTCTAAGTAACAAGGACTCAGCGCAGCCCCGTAGAATTCCAAGCCAATTGTCGAACAAACCAATATCCGGGTCTTGCCCAAACACTCGTGTAACTCGTCCTGCAAGTCAGATTCTTGAAGCTGAGCGCCATCATGGCTTTCAATAAAGACTAAGTTGAGCCTCTCCCTTCTTCCTCATTCCTTTCTATATATGCTGACTGTCTATTGCAGTTTCGAGCGAAGTAATACTCTTGGTATGCTCGCGACTGAATACTTGCTTTCTTTGATCAAAACTAACTGCGTGTAGCATGGGACAGGGACGACGATGACTTCGAATCAGGGGAATCAAGTTCACCTTCAACCACCGCCCAGCGTGCGCAACCATCTGCAGTCCCAAGGAACCCACCGGCTCATATGCCGCAGATTGATCACCTAGATGATAATACAATTAATGAAGACCATGCTTCCAATCCGACTTCTAAACCAACCGTGGTCTAGCTTATGCACAAGGCATACCTACTCGTGCCTTAGAGCAACGAAGAGTCAACAACTGTATAAATTATATTTTCCCACTACTATTGTGTATATTGGCTTACCTATATGAAGCAGAACGAGCGACACAGCCCCGTGCAAGCTCAAGTCAGTCTAACCATCGACCTGCAATAAGCCAACACTAGATTTTGTCCAGACAACCCCCCTGCCTGAAGTCGATCTAACTACAGGTACCCGCCAATATCACAATCAGATACCACCCATTTGCTCCGCCTCATCAATCCAGCTGACCGAGCCCACCTCCGAATGAATACAGGCAGCACAACTATGGCAATATGCCACCTACATTTACTCCTCGTCCAGAAAAGCTAAAGGCAGAGTCCCGGGGGAGACCATAAGGCTTGGTTCGGACAATGCAGAAATTGGAACGTGAAGAGAAGCCTGGATCACCTTGCTTCAATTCAATTTCCAGCAATGGCCATGATGGTTCAAGTGGATGTGGGTTCAACTGCGTCTAGATCTCCTTAAGCGCCATCATGGCCTCTAACAAACATTTCGAGCGAAACAATGCTGTGGCGTAGGATGATGGGCCGTCCAGAGATCATGACTCGCTTCATGAAAGGGCAACAGGAGAAGAAGCAGGAAGCTAGAGAGGAGACTGCACGAAGACACCAACAACAACTTCTGAGGCGATCTGAGGGAAAAGCCAACGAGAGTATTTGACTGAGGTGGAAGAGCTGAGTGTCTTATGAGCGGCAGAGGGCATCTTTTTGCTTCTGCTGTCTCTTTGCGATCATGTGAGCAGAACATCAGGATCAGGATACAAGTCGATCGCCACAGACGGTGAATCATCTTGCACCATTTCAATTTCCACCAATGGTGATTTAAGCCACATTCTGGATGCACCTTTTCCTCCAACAGCATCTAGTCAGATTCTTTGAGCTAAACGTCGTCATAGCATTTAAAAAAGAGTAAACTAAACCTCCTTCTAGTTTCTTTCCATAAATGCTGACTCTCTATCTTGACTAGTGGTCCTTTTCTGTATATCAAGTCCAAACCATAACCCGCTTTATGAAGGTGCAGCCGCGCAGCAGGATAAGTAGCAAGTCGAAACACCTAGTACCACTCGTTCATGGGCCGGAGGAAAAAAAACAAAAAGAAAAGAAAAGGAAACATCCAGTAGACCTCAGAAGTTTCTTACTATTTCAGACAGTGGATGCTATTATCCAAGCAGGAAAAATGCCAACAAAAGCCGTCAACCAAATTCCAAGCCTTCAAATCCAGGGAGTAGGATTAGTAAGTCTTGCGCTTACGAGAGTCTTGAGGAGAAGGTCGTCGACGACTCGTGCAAAGAAGACCGTCGTAGGGCGATAACAAACGAAACCCCTCTTACTAGTAAAATTTGAGGACGACTTCAATTCTCCCGATTTAACACGCAACAATGAGTGAGGTATCAAGCGACCCTAGCGTTATAGCATTTGCTAACTTTGCACAGGGTCTAAACATACTTTTGATGTATCGAAAAGCCTAAGCCTAGGACATTGTCGAGCAAGAAAGAATACTGCCCTATTTGTGAACTGTCTTGTAAGCTGAACCAACTTCGTACAACAAACTGTTGCGCGACGCGAGTACATCAAAGCTACTCTTGCCTTTCAATACTCCATGGCAAAGTTAATTCAAAAGCGGCATACTCGGCGAAAAATTCTAGAGGAACGGCAATACGACACTCTTCTCTAGAACTGCTTCGTATATGGCAACCACGAGACCGTTCTGTGCGAATTTACCACCAGTCTTTAAGCTATACCTAGAAATATCGGTATATTCCAGATCCAGGCTTGATCATAAGTTTTTCACAGCTCACACCTCCCAGGCTTTGTTGCATCGCTCTCAACATGCCAGAAGCCTAGGATAGCATATCAAGGGTCCCATTCTTCGTGATACCGCGTCTCAAGGACCACTGCTTCGGGGACAGCGATGCGAGCCGGTCTTTTCTTCTAGCCACCATCCCTTAAAGCACCTCCAAAGTGAAGACAAACGTCGAGAAACCGTCTTTTTTCATCGCCCCCGAGGATGAAGCTTTATTGACGACCTACTTTGATAGCAATATCAAGGATCAGATCATGAAGTTTCACGTTGAGATTCTTGCTACGCCAAACAAGAAAGCAATCCTCTTAGGATCATTAATGTCATACTCAATCACCGGATCTCCATACAAAGTTGCATCGTGCGTCGCATACTCGAATCTCATATTGACACGGAGTATCTGAAATGGACTACGTCGATTATGACGATCGGAGAGGCTTCAAAGGCATTCGCCCACTCTGAGATGACTTCAAGTCTAGCAACTAGTCATGTCTTGGAGCACTACTCTTTCAAACACAAAGCCAAAAGCACGTAAGGTTACAATGATCAATACCACGATATCGAGGCAATTTTTGAAGACTATCATCAAGATATTTTCTTTTACGGCTGGCTGAACCATTCGGTGGCGCTAGTATGGCGACTCTCAATGATAGACCGAACTCTCACATTATGCTTACCAACAACGCCATCATCCTTTTCCACCATACTGGAAAGTATACAGCATGGGTTACCGAGTCCTACCTCTCCGGGTCTCCTTGTGACATAAGCAAAGCCATCAAAACCAAGGGTGGCCTATCAAGAGATGTCCAATAAGTCGCAAACGAGCCAGCCATCAAGCTTCTCAAACACGTACTTTCTACCAGCAGCAATCGTCTGCGAATGTTGGTTGGGACCGCGTATGAATCTTGTTCAAGTACATTATGGCAGGCATGCAAGAGCTCCATGCTCACGATTGCGTATTCTTCAAGTATGATGTGGTTACTGTTACTCCCTCTGAAGAACGAGCAATCTCTGGTACAGCTCGTCACAATTAACGATTTCGAATCCTGAAAAGTTCTACCACTTTTCCACACAGTCTTCTATGCCGTCACCAGGTCCTGTCTCCACTTTCCCAGGTTATATTCAGAGATCATGGCCCAGTCGCCGATTTGCCCCCGCCGTCAGCCAGCTTGCTCCCAGCTGTGAAAAGCCCGACGGCAAACAGATCACATCGGCAGTGTTGCCAATGACATCCATTGAACCAGGGACTAGCTGCTTATGGGTTGTTTGGTGTCCCATCTGACCTAAATGGAAAATGTACCATTATCTTGTGGATGCACTTTGGCAGGAACAATGGCGATTTTGAGGACCATTGTTTCTTTTGTCCTCATAATAATACCGCCGCTTAAGTTAAGATCATCAATTTCATATTGTTGATGACCTGCCGGCGCAGCTGTGGATTGACGTCACCAGAACAGATTGATGTTTCCCCAAAAATTAGGGTTTTATCAGACAATGGTTACCTTTCGAAATGAAACAACAATAGCATTTCCCAAAGCGAGGCTGACTCTTGTCTATTTACTCTTGACTTTCAGTAGGATTTCCCTCAATAGGGTCTTACGTTCAGAGATAAACAGAATACTAGGCCAGCTTTTGTTTGTCGACCTAAAACTTAGCTATCTCTTGCTCCTAGTCACACATACAGCCAATACAACTTGTGCTGTCTGCGCTTCGAGACGCGCAAGTTATGTACTGCTCCGATGAGTGGCATACTAAGGACTCTGAACTGCACCAGATCGGACCTGCCCGCCAGGTGGATATCGAAGGAATGCTAGGTTGTCTGGTTTCTCGAACTTGGGAGAATAGCATCTTCACTCGCCTATAATGCACAATTTGACGGTTCCAACTCCAGCGAGGTCCAATGCGATTACTCACTGCAAATTGGGTAGTTCCACTTCTTAAAAGCCATCTCTGGCAATTTCCTTCAAGAGCTAATCAGGATACAATTGATCTTCATATTCCACGTTCCAATGGCCGAACTACGAAAATAGCCACTACCGATGTTGACCTTACGCTTGAAGCAGGTAACCGAGCTTCAGCATTTCCATTCTTACATCCTCCCAAACCGCCAAACAGGAAGATAACCAAGGAGGAGCACCGACTGAATTAGCTTCTCACCTTTCAGTCGGTGCCTTCCATTTAGTATTCCCACATCCTTGGGCCTTGGCGCAGTATCTGAACTTGCCTCTCGCCTTTGCAAGCCCCATCCTCCGTTCTCCTTTCTTTCTTCCTCTCTCTGCAACTTGTTCACCGACGCGCAGAACATCAACAGATGCAGGAACCAGGATACAACACTACCTTACCTTCATCTGCTTGTTCTTTACTTTCAGAAGGACTCGCCTGCCCCTCGAGTGAAGTAGATCTTGGGTCGGAGAGAATTCTAGGTCAGTCCAGGCCTGGTTTTTGTCAGAGAACCTAGACGTTGGGAGAATAGCATCTTGATGCGCTCAGAATTTACAGCTGACGGCTCTAACATGAACGCCAGTGTTTTAAGCATAACCGGTAAGGCTACGATTACTTATGGAAGCGTTATCTAATGACGAAGGCGGTAGTTATCAGAACGATTCTTCGAATGGCATGCGAGCTATCTTCAATGAGTGTAGAAAGAACTGCGCTTTGAAAGAGGGTTACCAGCAAACTGAACAAGAAGAAATACATGGTATACGTGGTAGGCAGTGTACGCTTCCTAGAACTTACTGTTACTTACGTTGGATAAGCTCAATCCTTTGGGTCGAACACCGCTCTGCCTGAAACCTAATGCTTCCGGATACTGTATGTCGCTGTTCGGGATCTCATTAAAGAAATTAAGATGTGCCTTTGCCACAACCCACAAGACACCTCCTTACTTGATGACTGATAATTCAGAGCTTACGAGTAAGTAAAATTGCAAAGTTTCCAGTTAAGGAACCTTACAACGTTGTGGGCAAAGTCTTTCGAACAGGGAAGAAAGTCAAGCTTTTATGGGAAGGTTTCGTAGGAGCGACATGCTGCTAGAGCTTCAATGAATTAAACTTCTTATGGCAGGCCAAGTTTCCCAACGTCGATAACACCAGGTTGTCGACTTTAGAATGCAGAAACCCCAACAAACAGCCAATGCCTCAGGGCGCTACTTTATGTAACCTTCAGATAAGTCACCAAAAAACAATAATTTACAACTCTGCGGAGTCAGAAGCACTATGATGAATATACCCCCTCGGTGCTGGTGACGATACTAGTGGCTGTCCACTTGATGTTAAGTTCTAGAGGACATATCCACCCCCTTTCAATGCGCCCGTTTTTTAGAAAGTACAGTCATTTAACGAGGAGGCTCTTTTGTACCGTTGAAACTCCTTGCAAGTTACTATGGGTGCTACAGACCACAATCCTTACCGCAACGTCACAATTTTCGGCCAAATTCTGGGCTAAATGGACAATAAGTCTTGAACCATCTCTTAGAATTCTCATTTTTTGCAATACCTTCTATATGAGAGTCATGCAATCAGGGTTCGTCGCTCGAGACCGTGTCTTCTAAAAGTGATACGATTGTTGTTTCTTTCCTTGGAGCTTCGAATTGGCGACGAGGATTGTCCCGTGACTGTCATTAAAGGAAAGATATAAGGCGGTTACACGGAGAATTGGATAGAATCCCTTCTTCTCCGAGGAAACCTTCACGGTGGCTACACTGGGAAATAGATAAGATTTCTTGACCTACTTCAATGGTGATAGGGTTGCTATTTCTTTCCTTAACTTTAGAGGCAGCTAGAATTAGTATGGTTGTGGAAACCTTCTTGGCGGCTGCTGGAGAACTGAACTAGATGAGACTTCAAAGGTGATATGGTTACTTCTTCCTTGGCTGGTGAACCTTCAAGAAGCAGGAGTTAAGTCAGCCTTCAATCTACGCTTAGATCTATTGGTTGTGTTGTAGTTAAGTTCAATAACATAAAAGTGTTTTGTTTAGTTACTGGCGCATTGTCTATTGTTTGGGATAATGGTTGGAACTTACTTTCGAAAATATACTTAAGCAGTAGACTAAGAGTGAAGCTTACCTACAAGGCTGAACTTCAAAACATTCTAATAAACTATAATATATACCCTTCCTTAAACCCACTTTCCTAAGAAAACACTAAACCAGTCAAGCAGCCAAAAACATTCTGTCTACCTATTTGAATCTATCACTAACAACTCCTAGCTATGACTGCTTGCAATCAAAAAAATAAAAATCGATCTTGTACAATCCATTTCGGATACAATAATACCCATTAATTCAACGTTGTACATTCCTCCATGAGGATACAACAACACCAACAAAAGAAAAAAAGAAAAAAAAACTCATATATAAAAAAAGTTATCAATGTACGTATATAAATTTCTCTAATACCCTTGGCTGCTTGACTTGTCAAGAAACACTTGCTTTACACACACTGCTCAAGCACCAAGGGACTTCATCTCGGATACAAACCTAGCAACACAATAACAATAATGCTGCAGACTGCTATTTTGCTGCCCAGGAATATCCAACAGATCTGCGAGCCTTGCTGCGTTGATCACTAAAGATGATGTTCCGATATGGCATATGATGACGGATAGCAATGAAGATCTTCGAAGATCAGGCTACTTCCAGGGCAAAATCAGCAACCGCATTACTGGAAAGTGGATCTGAAGGAATTTACGCCTCTGGACAAATCAGCCAAGAAAAAAGTGCATCACGGCTCCCGCAAGTAAGCTGTCTTCACTTTGTACTTCCAATCTCTTCCATCTGCGAGCTTTAACACTTCTCAAGTTTACTACAGACACGAATCTCCTTCATAATCATCTAGACCATATTCCGCGCTTTGGACCGCGGCCGACTATCTCAACGAAATCTTCAAAGCTGAGGCGACAGATTTAAGGCGTTGTGGACAATTCATGCCATCCTCCAATCTCTTCCATCTTGCGAATTTCAACACTTCTCAAATTTACTATTAGCACAAATCAACTCTATGATCGTCTAGATCGTATTCCCCGCTTTAGACCTAGGCCGGGTATCTCAACGAAATCATTCAAAGCTGAGGCGATCTAAGGCGTTGCGGAGGACATATTATTATTACTATTATAGCTAACAACTTCGAGCTCGGCCTTAAATTTACAATAATCTTTTGTACTGCGAACTTCTGACTTAAGAAAACAAACAATTTGCACTCTCAATATTGCTTATAGATGCTGTAAAGTTGGTAGGCAACATAATAACCTTTGATGCTTAGGAAACGGCATTTGAAGTAAAAGCCTAACAGTCTGCCTCGGCAAACAACCGTCTAAAAGCTAAAAACCCTACAGTACTGTAATTGAGCGAAACCACCGCCAATCCCTCAGTGACCTCGAGTCTTGCTTCCTACGTAGCATAGATAGGGTTCGCTCTTGAATTTCAGTATTTGCTTGGTCTCCGCACCCTCCTATACGAAAGAAGTTGGAGTCGGGCATACAGTTTTAGATTTCCATATTTGCTTAGTCGCCTTCGCATCCGCCTCTCTCCCCTCCTGAGCCAAGCCGGAGATGTATTGAGTAGCAGTGGTTGGTTTGAGAAGGACCAACAATCATCGCATCACCTTCCGTCCAATTCTCCAACATCGCCATGAGTGTTGCACCAGAGACCAGACAGCTAAGCGATTGTTTAGTATTCGTTGCAAGGCTTCAATTTGAGACCCGTCTAGTTCTCAGGAAATTCCTTGCAAATGCTGATGTTATCCAGGGAGACATCATCCTCAAACGATGTGTCAAACACTTCTTTGTTTTTCTTGGGTACTGTAGTTTCTCGGAGAGAGTTCATCGCAACCAAAGGAATGGCTTTAATGTACAGTCTCAGGGAGTCATGGAGCGTCAAGACCAAGAAGATAGTTGGCACGCCAACAGTATACTGCTTTGTTGTACAGTAGTGCCAACAGGTTGTCTTTGATGTATCAAGACGCTTCTACATGCCTCGATGCATCGAAATAACCTCGGCTCTCAATCATGATGAACGCCTCTTGGGGCTAGCAACCGGTTCCTTTCGTGTCGCTAAGAGATCCGGCGGATTCTGTAGTCTGGTTGTCCCTGACCAATACGAACCAATCAGCGGGCGGTGATGTAGGTACAGAGCTTTTGAACCCCAAAGCAAGCGTGCCATTTTACAATCTCTTTCACTACTCCTAGCGGATCTTTCCAGCTCTCTTATGCGAGAATTCGATACGGAATGCGACGCCCTGTGCACTTGCTTGAATGCCCTTGAAGTAAATATAATCATAAATATATGTCGTTTCATCATCATCCATATTAGACAATAGATTGTTCCTAACCAGTGCGACTGATTCTCGTTAGGAACCGATAGTATCTTCGTGAAGGATCTAGTAGTAAGCGGCAATGTACACAGACTTTGAACGCCAAGGTCTATTGACAACGTTGATCGGGATTCGCGCACCATATAGCTTTTCGGCACGGTATTCGGCATCTCCGGTATCTTCGTCTTCGCTACTATCTTGAGGCGCTGGCATTGTGTCAGCTTGGCTAGGGATTTCTGGCAGATTTCTCCAGGGCTCTACGAAGCTTGTCGGCATGATATTATACATCTTCAGTGTCTTCCTCTCCGCAATAGTCATAAGGCTCTGGTATTATTGTCTCGGCTTGTTGGCGTACATTGTTGCAGACTTCTCGCCACCCCATAAGAGATCCACACTAGGAGGATCCAAGTGGCGCATTGATGGGACCAGCTGCGATCATATGGTCCTAAACGGCTAAACCTGTCATGTCTCGGCGACAATATAACAAGTGTGCCCTTTTGCAGCCAGCATACTCTTCCCTATAGAGATCCACGCTAGGAGGACCCTGGAGTTAGGGCTGGAGTTGGAGGTGCCGATGACAATGATATTAAAGTGTCTGTCATGAAATTGTTGTGCTAATGCTCGCCTGCCACTAACACCTATATCCTCCAGTATCGGCAACAGATCTTCTTCTAACAGGGGATCGTATTTCTGTCGAATGCTAGACTCCTTGTATCGTAGCAGACATGGCTCAGATAAGATCAGAGTTCCGTCCTTGATGTCTTTTACTGCAAAACTACTATATCTTTGGGATCGACAAATATTAAACTAGTCGGTACTAAGGATTCGATCAGAAGAAGATGCGAAAGCGGGCGAAGGGGGCGAAGGGGGCGAAGACGGTAATAAAGGAGTTGAAGCTTTATGGATCGGGACTAATGAAGGACTTGTTTCGGGAGAAATATATCCTTGCGCCTTTGTCTGCTAATCTGGAATTTGTGTTACTAGCATAGCCTTAGCTTTTGCGTCGTTGAGAATATCGTTGGCTTCGATAGCACTGATCTCCGGGATATTGTTTGCATCCGTAGCTGGGGATGCCGGAGGCGTCAGAGGAGCGGCTGTTTGGACTTGCTCCTTGCCCGTCATCTTCTTCGATTTCTCCATCTCGTGGATCTCGGGATAGTTGTTAGCATTGAAGACGATAGTAGCTAGCTGAAGATGCTTACTGGTTCCCAAGTTCGGTCATTGTAAGCAAGCGGAGGGAGCGGGAAAAGTGGGAGAAGGGGTGGAAGAGGGTGACAAGAGTGATAAGGAACTGAAGCTTTTTTGGTCGGGACTGAGGAAGGACTTGTTTAAGGAGTAACGACTCTGAGTAAGCGTAGAAGGTTCCGGGGAGAGGTAGAGATTGGCTGTTCTATCTCAGTGTGCTGGCCTGCAGCTACTGCTGTTGTTATAGGATTTGTAGCCTCAGCTTTCGCGTTTAAGAGGAGGAAGCGGAGGAAGCGGAGGAAGTAGGTGAAGGAGGCGATAAAAGAGTTAAAGCTTTAAGGTGACGTCGGGGGTGAGGAAGGATTTGTTTTGGGATGACCAAATAGAAACTTTGGACTTACTCGTTCTGTCCATCTCACGGATCATCGCAACCACAAAGCAATTTGCCCTACTCGCCTCGAGGACCCAAACTTCGTTGCGTCAATCTCAAAGTTTTCAACTGCGTTAGAAGCTTCAAAGAACGGACAGAGGCTTCAAAGAACGCACCATATCAAGGCACCCAAGCCTTCGTTGCATCAATCTCAAAGTCTTCAACTGTGCCAGAAGCTTCAAAGAATGCGCCATATCAAGGCACCCGCGCAGTCATTCGTGATATCCGACTCGAGGACCAAGCTTTGCTATTGAAATAAAGAATACTACGGGAGATGTAATGCGAGCCGGTCTTCCCCCCAACAGATTCGAAGGCTAAGGCGAACGTCGAGAAGCCGTCTTTCGTTGTCGCCCCCGAAGATAAAGCTTTATTAACGACCTACTTTAGTAGCAATCAAGGACCAGATCATAAAGTTTCATGCAAAGATTCTTGCAAAGCCGGACAAGAAACCAAGCCTCCTCTTTGGATCATTAGTGTTAGGCCTACGAGTACTTCAAAGGCCAATCAACCTAGTGCAACAATCTGTCGCCCGTAACTATATTAGGTAGTTCGAAGTGGGCCTTCAAGCGTCTTAGGTTAACCAGCGTCCCAGCTATACTCGACCCCAATTCTGGCAGTCTATTATAATCCAAAGTTGCTTAAGGTTACTTCAGGGACGCGCCTCGATACATCAAAGCCAATCCTTTGGTTGCGATGAGCTCTCTCCGAGATGCTACAGTACCCAATGTACCCAACAAAACAAAGAAGTGTCTGACACATCGTTCCGGAATGATGATTCCGACATTGTCCATCATCCCACCGTGTCGGCGTGGTATTCGGCATCTTTAGTGTCCGGCAATGTACGCAGCTTTTGAACCTCAAGGTCCATTGACAGATAATGTCAATCGGAATTCACGCACCATATGGCTTGTCGGTATGGTATTCAGAATCTCCGGTTCCTCCTCGATACTGTTTTGAGGTGCTGGTATTATTTCCGCTTGGCTGGGCGTTCCTGGCAGGTTTCTCTATGGCTCTGCGAAGCTTGTCTCGGCCCATGTCTTCCTGACGTGAGATTCGATATTCGTTCTGATATATCCGTTGGCTTGGGTTGCACGTCTTGACTCTTGGACTTGATTATCACTGCTATTGTATCCTATTCTGGTATTAGCTATGTGAAATAAATGGTGCTGGTTGCTGTGGACCTACACTTTCGCATTCTGGCCTTAGTTGAGGTTTCTTGTTCTCGTGACCAGTACTTTAGATGAGAAGATTGACGCTCTTGAATTGCTCTGTGGCTCGATCTCGCGCACTGGGGAAGATGAGTTCGCTGAGGAAATAGGCTCACTAGGGAAGATGGGTTCACCACCGAGTAGCTGCATTAGTGGAAGTTGAAGTATAGATAGAATATAGTCTATTATGTAGAAGATTTTGATTGAATAATCTAAGTAAACAGTCTGTACAATAGTAAGGCTGTGTAGTGAATAAAATCAAGGATCTTGCTAACCTGGATTTGAGATCTCCCTAGATTACGACTTCTTTACTGTTGACTTTAGTTTTTAATCAATTCCTAGATCCTCGATTTCAATTCTGCTATATATTCGACTTTACTTGATTACGAGTTCACTTCATACTATTCAACTTCACTTAATAATTAGCTTTACTTGATACTCGACGTCACTGAATACTTGAGTTTACTTAATGTTTAACTTCACTTGATACTGTTTAAGTTTACTTAATGCTTGGGTTAACTCCACCTAATACTCAACTCTACTTAATGCTCACTGCTTGATATTCGATTTCGACTATGGTGGGACTTGTGGTAATAGTGATATGGCTGATTCGCTTAATGATATCGTTCTTCGAACTTCGCATTTATCGGTTGACGACAAGTACGTGATTGTTGGTGACATGGTGACCTTGGTGACTTGAGTAGTGATCTGATGCTATATTTCGGTGATGTAATCCTTAATTTATACTTATACTATTAATTTCCAGGTCTAGGGCTAGTTCCTCCAGGTTCCGGGGTACGGTTCCAGCTCCAGTCCAGCTCCAGTCCAGGTCCAAGTACAAGTCCAGGTTCTACGCCAGTGCCATCATTTATTGCAAACTGGAGAAAATCGGCTTCTCTTTCATCGCCCTGAAAGAGATGCACGCTAGGAGGGTTTTGATCCAAGCTACCTTTGATGGGACGAGCTGCAATGATAGCTATTTTGCAGATGGTCCTGAACCTGTCAATTATATACACTCTACCCCCCGCGCGTTCTAAGAAGCCTCACCAATATACAATAAGTGCATGTGTTATGAAGGAGTGGAGTCGGGCTCTGCCGCAGCATAATTTAGTGCAAGGCCCATTCAAAATTACTGCTCGCCAGTAAAATCTTCCTCTCTTCATCAACAGCACGATTTTCATCTAAAGCTTCGTTTTCCCCACACCTTCCCTATAGTCTATATATATAGCCCGTTTAGCCCCATTATAGGAGCGTTGGCAGCAAACAGACACCCCAGAGCATTATTTCCCATACAAATTAGGAGCAATTCGATGTTGCCGTATGGGCTAAAGCTGCTCTGGGCGTGCCGGTTTAGGCGCTGCACTCTGGCAAGGCACGAAATAAGGCAATATTAAACCATTTATTGATAATAGCGATTGACTTGGTAAGTCTCAAATCAACGAATCAATTCGACGAAATGGGATGAATAAAGTAGGGATATATATATAACGCTATAAATTCGTCACGCTTTCTTTATATTTGCCTAAGGTACTCCTACCTCAGCACTTCATCCAATTTTTCTTTTAAGCCAACTAACTCAGCAGGTCATGTAAATCGAGCATCACATTTCTTACGTGCACATCATATGTAAGGTTCCTCACTTCAATTTCTTTGGTATATATTGCATCACCTTCCCTGCTGCGCGAGAGGCTCTGCATGGCACTAGATTTTCATGCGTTGACGCTGGTGACGGATGTGAGACGTTAACATCACATCGACTATGATTATCTGCGAAGAGGCACAGTTGACATCAAATGGTCGCAGTATCATGGCAACATCAAATTCACTGAGAGGACCGTTATAAACTATGGGGCTTGCTCTGAAGAATTGGCGAAGAGACAGTAAGAACAGTCAAGAAGTATGCTATTTGATACTAGAAAAACAGGTCCACCATTCATGGTCCTCAGATACTTTTGCTATGCACATGAGCGCCCGAACTAAATGCCAGCCAACCAACCAATAAACTCCACGACCCAAACATTAATTACATCTCTCACTCGTCGTCCTCGTCCTCGTCCTCGTCCTCTTCGTCATCGTCTAGTTTTAACTCCTCTCGCAGGCCAGTTGGGGCTCTTGTCATGACATCAAAAGCCCCCGTACCAACCTTGCTTGTCCGCCCAATCACAATTCTACTACTTGGACTACTCAAATCATCCCAATCACCATCCAAGACAGCATCGTGCAAGAATCCAACTGTAGTCTCAAAACTCATCTTCATGAACGGACTCACACTTCCCCTTAGTCCATTTCGGTTGAATGGACTGAATCCTCCTCCACGAGTCATATGGTCTGCAATCAGATTAAGATGGCGATTGTCGACACTGATTCCGTGACCGTCGAAAACACCGAAGAGTTCTTGGACGATGGTGGCTCGGCATGCCTCCACACCGTAAGATCTGAGCATTGCCGCAATGTCGTTGGTCGAGATTGTATTGGGGTTTATGATGTGCTGGTAGTTGTGCATGGCTGTGAGGTTTACACCAGCCGTGTGCACGACAGGAACTTTAACTTTTTTGCCAGTTTTGGGATCCTTCATGTCTTCGTTTGGCACATATGTGCAGGAGCCTAGACCAGAAATTTGCTGGATAAGCGAGTTACGTAGTGCTTCTTCGAGGATAGATAGCATAAGAACTTTTGGAGAATCGGCATCGTACTCGAGCGAGATTTCACACCATTCCGCAATCTGTTGATCAAAGCGGAAGCGCACAACATCAGTACTGCGTTTCATAACTTGAGCTTCGAGCTCATTGGCTGCGGCGGTGGTCTGGTGAGAGCCATTGTCCTTCTTGTCTTCTTCATCCTCACTAGCGGACTCGCGGGGACTACCTCCAAAGCCTTCATCCTCCATATCATCAACTATATCGACCTGCTCGTCCCGGTTGATCTGGGCCACAACTGCATCGTCATCCTCGTCATTGGCTGCATAACTCACAGCCTCTGCACGATTCGATCTCTGCTTGTCATTTGTTGCGTCGCCATCATCATCATCCTCGTCTTCTTCCCCCTCTGCTCGTTCTGGGCCTGCTCTTGCTTCTTCGATTGGACCAATTGATACCCCGATTTCAGTGGCTACTTTTCTCTCGGTCTTCTTTTTTCCCAACGCTCTACGCGTTAAAGCCTGTAGTCGTGGGGTAAACTTCTTCTCGAGGGTGTCAATAACGTCAGCCACCGTAATGTTGTATGTCTCGGTGTATTCTTTCGATGGGAACAGCTTCAGGTGGATGTCGTAGATCTTAGCTTGGGCATAAGCTACGCCCTTGCCAACCCGTTCCTTAACACTAGCCTCATCCAAGACTTCAGCCAAAGATAATTCGCTGATGCCCTTGGCGAACTTCTCACCATCCTCCTGTGTTAATTCTTCATTAACTCGCAGAGTCATTGATGGTGTCGAGATTTTGCTACTCGCTGTCATCACAATTTCTCTGAGACGTGGAATACCAAGTGTGACGTTCTTGGCGGAATGACCAGCCAAATGGAAAGTGTTGAGCGTCATCTGTGTTGAGGGTTCTCCGACGGACTGGCCCGCTACAATCCCGACAGCTTCTCCAGGATCAACGATAGACTTAAGATATTTTGCCACTAGAACAGGTTCAATCGCCTTTCGTATTCCCACTCCCAATGGATGGTCTTTGTCCCTGACTAACCCATCCGGGTTCTTCTTCAAGTAGTCTGTTAGGCCTTCGAAGAATTTTTCGGAAGTCGCATATGCGTGCTTTCCGGGATTAAAATCCGAGATAACTGGGCCTGGGCCATTCAGGTCGTTTGCCTTGGCGTGCTTGATTGCCCTTTTCATTCTCTTCAAGATCGTATCTTTCTGCTCAAATATGGTGGCATATGCAGATTCACCATACTGCAACTGTGAAAGCTCGGATTCAAGATTCTCCAAGAGAAACTTGAAATCTGTCAAGTGCTTCTGCTTTGTGACGTCGAGACCATCCTCGCCGTACAGGAACTGCACCATGGAGCCATCGGAGTCCCTGACAGAAGTATCATACTCCACTTTCAAGCCTTCCATACCCTTGATAAGACATCTTTGTAGATATCCAGATCGAGAGGTCTTGACAGCCGTATCGATCAAACCTTCTCTACCTGCCATTGCGTGAAAGTAGTACTCTTGAGGACGGATTCCCGTCAAGAAACGATTGACAATGTAACCTCCCGCTCTAATGTGCGTCTCAAACGGCTTAAAACATGGCAGTGATTTCCCGCTAACCATCAATGGAACACGGCGGCCTTCCAGAACCTGCTGTCCAAGGTTGCAAGAAATAAGATTGGCGTTGACAGCAGATCCTTTGGCTCCAGATACCGTCATATTCTGCATTTGATTCTTTGGGAACTGCTTCACCAAGCCTTTTGGCAGACAAGTGTTGGATATTTCTGAAGTCAGTGCATTGGATCGAGCATTCATCATTGTATCCAGACCAGCCTGTTTCGTGTCGTCTCTCAAGACATCCTCCAGTCTGTTCAATAATTCTGGATCAGTACCAGTTGGCTTTCGTTCTTCCAGGGTTACATATTTGGCAGCGACTTCCAGGCCCAATCGATCAGCCTCTTCCAGTTTCTCTTTACGAGCTTTTTCGCCACTAGGTGTAAGGAGCAGGTCATCCATTCCGCAAGTAAATGCACGCATGTGGAGAAATTTTGTAAGAAGTCTGCCCAGTATGCTAAGCATTTTACCAGCCGCGGTTGGACCGTATGCTTCGTGTATTGAATGAATAAAGCCGCCACCACTGGGTCCAATTTGTGCTTTATCAAGAATACCCGTAATGAACTCTCCATGTTTGAAAAGGACAGTTCCCTCTTCGGAATTGGGACCCCAACAGTCGTAAGGAGTCGATGACTTGCTGGTTAAGGTCAGAGGAGCGCAGTCTATAGGCTTGATGTTCTTAAGGATAGTTGTGATGACTTGTTTTCCAGTCCAACGTGGAACTGGCTTGAGAATGGCTGGGGGGACCGTTTCTATTCGCTCGCCAACAATATGTCCATTCTCTGGGCGCAAACAGTTATATATCAGTTGCTGATATGCAGCGCGGTCAAAGTACGTGTCCCGATTGCACATCCAAACGGATACAGAAATATGATCCTGAATGAGACCTCGTAGGGGCTTTCCAGCTGTCGCAGATAAGTACTGATGATCGGTATCTGCAATCTGAAGTGCTTCAGCTCGCGCTAATTCAGTCTGGGGAAAATGCATATTCATTTCATCACCATCGAAATCGGCGTTGTAAGTGTTACAGTTTGCGTAGTGCATTCGAATTGTTTTTTCTCCAGGTAAGACCCTCGCTCTGTGGCCCATGATTGAAGGTTTATGGAGAGTTGGTTGCCGATTCATCAGCACAACATCTCCATTAGTTAGATGCCGATGAACTTTCTTGTTGCGAGCACCACTGGCTGTACTATTAGACGATGCAAGAAGTTGATTTGCTAGGGCCAATCTTTCGTCTGGAGTTTTCATCCGCAGGCTAACCACCTGTCCGTTCTCATTCTCTATCGCTGCAGCACCAGGCCACTTTTCCATGCCATTGATTACTGCTTGTTGCATGTCTTTAAAATTGTGACTTGTCACCGGCTCCGGATACGTCAATTTCATTGCGAACACGGGCGGTACTCCGATTTCGTTTGTCTCGATGTTGGGATCTGGAGAGATAACACTGCGTGCAGCAAAGTTGACTCGCTTTCCCATCATGTTCTTCCGGAACAACCCCTCCTTCTTCTCGAGCTTTTGCTTGATCCCATCCTCGTTTTTCTTCCCTGCTGCGCCTTGAATGGGATTTCGGTCTCTATCTATCAGCGAGTTGACCAAATCTTGAAGGGCAACCCAACTCTCGTTGAGATCGTGGATATCTCTGCTCCGATACCGGCTTTCTCCAGCAGCTGCCTGGCCCGTTACTTCGTTGTATATCGTCGCAATTTGCTCAGCTCCTTTCAAAATATTCTTGTACAGCGTATTCTGTTGCGCCTCAGATATCTCACCATCTCCAGTTTTTGCTTCTGGTCGATATTTGTTAGGCGGCACCAGCAGCGTTTGGATGAAGAACATCTCGGCTGTGACCTTTGCTGGTTTTTTGGCTGATGATCGCGAATTGTAGATAAGAGACAATATTTCTTGCTCTTTTTCGAAGAGGAGTATCAAGCTCGACTTGACCTCTGTAGGCGTCATGAAACGATTTTGTGGAAGTGAGACCTTTGATTTCGATGCAGTTTTTGTCATTGTAGTCGTCTGTCCCATGACCACGTCTCCATCTCCGTCAAGTGACTCTCCTTCACCTTCCTCGTTGTCTTCATTCGAAGACGAATCCATATCACCGATACCCTCGTCGTATTCGGGTCCACTGGCCTTCTCCTTTTTATCTTGCTGCAGAATCTGGATAGCATTAGAAGATTTGAAGTCCCCCTGGGCCATTTTCGCCTTCTCCTTCAGATTTAGAGGCTTCTCGAATATTTTGACATAGCGATCCTTGCGATACGTAGGTGAGATTCCCTGGCAATTTCCGCATGTCTTCCCTAATGTCATCGTTTTGATGAAATCCTTCACAACCGTTCGACGAGCCTCCGCAACACCTTCGTTTTTTTCCTTGTCCCATTCCCATGCAGATGTCTTTGCTTCCTTGATTTTCTGCTTCACAAAAATATTTCTCCGCCGTATAACAACATCCGCCTCGGATTCATCCTCAGAGTCACTTTTGTTCTCGTCGGCTGCCTTGTCCTGCGACACTTCAATATTATCTACCTCCTCCGCTGCCGTTAGTAGACCATGTTGTATCAGCCTCAGCTTGCACAAGTATCGGTTGACGTGTTTCCGCGATAACCTGAGATGGTGACAGTAGACACATTTTGCTCGTAGCAGCCGTAGTAACTGATCCATAAAGGTAGGATGATATACAGGAACCGGCAGGTCGATATGGCCGACATGGCCGGGGCAGGTGAAGGATGTTAGATTACATGTTGTGCAACTAAAAGTAGATTTAGTAAATGCAAATTCACTTTTGAAGTCAATTGCACAAACCTTAGGTCGCCCCATGCCCCAAGAGCTGGATCATATAAGCCTCCTGGAACTGGATGTAAAAGGCTGTCGAATGTAAGAGGGTTCTCTATTCTTTTCACGGAAAGTGATTTGATCTCGGCGGGAGAAAGAAATGCGAAATCCACGCTGCCGATGGCAGATGCAACCGGCTGGGAGATATTCATATTGATCAATTGTTCAACCTTGAGTGGCGCATTACAATAGGAACTCCAAAGAGTCTCAGATCCAGTTGCGCAAAAATATTATAATGCCGGCGCAGCTTCAGATTGGAGATGGTGAGCTTTTTTTTCTCGGTTCGGCGATTCGATAAGGGGAAAAACCTTTTCCCGGATCTTTAATCCCTACGCCGCTAAAATGGTAGTGTCGATGCGCCAGACAACTCAACTCTCCTCCTCCTTCTTGCACAAAACTACACGTACATATCAGCCCGATCAACAAGCACGAAGCCATTATGGATCGAGGAAAAGCCTCGCCGATTCTGTCGCCCCGTCAGGATTCGTCCAGCCGTGTCGGGAAACCAGAGTCTGCGGCAGAGAAGCTTGCAGCCTTGAAAGCCCGAGTCGCAGCAGCCGTTGGTAACAGTAAAGCCAAGGGGGGCTTGAATGTTGGATTAAACCCGGTACTGGCCAGAGGTGGATTGAAGGTCGATTTACATCCAGCGCTGCAGGGCCTCGGCCAAGGTCAATACAATGCTTCGAAGACTGTCGCCCCAAAGTTCGCGACCAGCATCGGCAATGCTCGTCCCCAGCCTGAGAAAGCAGCTGCTAAGCCTAAGAAACAGCTAGATTTGGCGGGTCCGGTGACGGAGGATGTACGAAATAACCCTTATTTCGATATGAGTTTGGGGGGACAGACAGCGACACCAAAGAATCGGCATTCAAGACAATTGGTGTTCAATCAAAAGGGCAAATATATCCAGCAAGCCAATGCGCTCCGAAGACAAGCTGCCCTCGAGGCAATGAAGAAGCGGATCGCAGAGTCTTCACGAAAAATTGGTATTGACGAGGACCTGGACACTGAAAAGAACTACTTGGTTGAAGCGCCACCTAATATCGAATGGTGGGATGAAGGGCTAGTAGATGGCAAAAATTATGATCAGATCTCCGACCCAAAAGTTCTCAAAATCGACACTGTCGACTCCATAATCACTCAGTATATCCAACACCCAGTTCTCTTAGAACCCCCACAGGAAAAGAATATGCCCGCCCCTAAACCCATGTTCCTTACAGCCAAAGAACAGGCCAAGCTCCGACGTCAGCGCCGAATGGCTGACCTGAAAGAACAGCAAGCCAAGATCCGCCTTGGACTTGAGCCTGCGCCTCCGCCTAAAGTAAAGAAAGGAAACCTCATGCGAGTCTTGGGTGAAGAAGCTGTAAAGGATCCAACGGCCGTCGAAGCACGTGTTAACCGGGAAATCGCTGCTCGGCACCAGACACATGTTGAGATGAATGAGGAACGTAAACTGACAAAGGAGCAACGGCACGAGAAGCTCGCATTAAACCAAGAGAAAGACGCAGCTAAGGGGATCCACCTCATGGTTTTCAAAATTGATAATCTAGCCAACGGAAGCCATCGTTTCAAGATTGGGAAAAATGCTGAGCAGATGGCACTGACAGGAATCTGTATCATGCATCCAAGATTCAACCTGGTAATTGTTGAGGGTGGTGAGCATAGTATTCGGCAATACCGAAAGTTGATGCTTCAGCGTATTGATTGGACAGAAAACTCGCCCACACGGGTCAAGGAAGGCACGAAGCAGGAAGCTTTAGCAAATTGGTTGAAGGCAGAGGATGAAAAGGGCGAACTGAAAGATATGACACTAAATAAGTGTACATTGGTATTTGAGGGAGAAGAGAAAACTAGGATGTTTAGGAAGTGGGGTAGTAAGGTATGTGAGACAGATAGCGCAGCACGGGACGCACTTTCAAGAGCAAAGATGGAGAACTTCTGGGCTCTAGCGAAGAGCATGAGCTAGGTGATTAGAAAGCCTGCTTCTGTAGAAGGTCAGTTCAGTATATCAGCTTGTAACGATAGTCAATAACTGATACCGAAGAAAGTAACGTCCTTCATGGACCTCTAGCATTTGATTTGTTGTGGCACCCTAATCATTCATACTCGAATCCTAGAGCTAACTCATAGTACCGAATCCCAACACCACGAACAACTTTTAACAGACCGCTAGGTAGGTCTCTGTAATTTCAGTAGGGGCCTGCTTCCAAAGGCTTCTTTTACCGTACTTACTGCTTCTCTTTATCGTTTCGTCAATATGTTACACCTCCATGGCCACAGGTTTGGATTATTTAAATGGCAGATATCCTGTCCAAGGACTCTCATCATCTTCAGGTTATCACCTGCATAGCAATAGTCAGGAACGCGGAACTCGAGCCAATTTTCCGCATATAATTTGAGGCACATACATCGGCAGGCTTTGAAATACCTACAGTCAAGTTTACCCTTACAAAGATTCATGGTAGCTATATTCTGAAGGTATAGATCTACCAGAAAATCTATATTGTAGTAAAGCCATACGCTAAAGCGTTGTGCTAATATTAGGGAACTGCTTAAGGGCCTGTTTGGCACAAGGCCTCCAGACGCCATATGGGTCTGTGCCTCCAGACCATATGGAGGCACGGGCCGACATTACTATTTGACTGTTTGGCAACAACCTCCAACTATAATTTCTAGATTATATACCTCCAGATGTCTCCAGATGCTTTACACCAAAATAAGACAAAATGTAGCTTAATTTCATCTAGAGACGTCTGGACCCTATAGCCTCCATTTGCCAAGCTCTAGATTAAATACTACCCTATATTTATAGGGTCTAAAGCCTATACATATAAAGTAAAAAAAAAAAATTAGGGCTCCTTTTTTTCTTAGGTATCTAATACCCTATAAATACAGGCTTTACTCCCTATAATTAATTCGGGGCGCCTCGGTATTAAAAAGCTATTTTCTATCTAGTCTAGCTCAATTCCATCTAGTCTGGCTCAATTCCATATGGGCCCGTGCCTCTAGATAATATTTCATCTGGCGTCTGGAGGGTTGTGCCAAACAGGCCCTAAGTACAATCAAGAGTCTACATAAAAGTAATTATTGTCCTAGCGCCTGCCTCGAAAGAAATACTAATTACAGTGCAGCCAATATTCCTGCAGAAGTGAATCATAGAAAAGTATTACTGTAAGAGACCCTGATGGGGCTGGTAGCTCCAATGCTCCTGGCTGGCCAATATAGAATCTGTAGGTTTACTTTCTGCTGCATGCAGCACGCCGTTAATATCCTAGCTCATATCTTGGCTTCATTGATTGGCTATAAATCTTAGCTTCATTTGTTGGCTATAATCTTGAGGTGAGTTGAACAGCACAAAAGGGGGTGACGGTAATCAAAGAACACCCTCACACCTTAGCAGACTTTAGCTGCGTTCCTTAATTACTTCCACCCCATTTTGTACCTCTTCTACCCTCTTGTTTAAATGTTTTTTTTTAACTATTACTAGGCTTTAAAAAATAACATTTAAACCGGGGGGGATATAGTAAGAAGCATAAGGCAGGGAAGCCTGTCATCACTTCCGGCACGAATGAAACACAACCAAACCAGACCAACCAATGCATTGTGATAAGCCCACGACTATCTCTCTATCCCCAGCTTGACCCCGCCCGCAGATGCGTGCGCTAAAGATTAAACTAGACTGTATCAGTATCAGATCAGACTTCGCAATCGGGGCACCTTTCTTTCTTCTTTCTTTCTTCTCACCAAATTTGGCATCTCACCTCCTTCTCCTCCTCCTCTTCCTCATCCCATTGCCTGTGTTGCGTTACGCAGTGTATCCCCACGTATCCTCACGCGTCCGAGGTTGGCGTTCAGGTTGGAATCGGCTGACAGCAGAGCTTATCATTACCCCAGTCACTTGGCCTGATAAGCCTCAATCCAGAGTTGGACGAGCGCCCTGCATCCTTAGATTTGGATTTGTAGATGTATGTCGGCAAAGCCCTTCAAATACCAGCAGCAAACGCGAAAGGCTGACTCGGGGGCACCGTTGCAGTGCTTGAGCGAGGCGTTGTTCTGAAGTCCTCATTCCACCCACGTCCTCACACGACACCCTCCCTTATCGCCAGACTTGCAGCTAACAGTCGCTCCTCGCTGAGATTCACATTCCTGGATACGTTGCCCAGTTACAAGTGGCAACTTAATCTTGTCTTCACACATGCTGTGAGGATCTACGTATTGGACTTCCCCGCATTGCACTTGCAATTGCTTCCATTCACACCATGGCGACCATAGCTCTACCACGCCCGGCTGTGATGAGTCGACCACGTTCTTCTTCCCCACGTCCCTTCTCGCATGGACTCGGACTTGATAATATAAACACTTCGGCAGCATGTCCAATACCTATTCCAAACAAGACAATCCCATACTGTCCTCCGGGCCCTGTACCGGTCGAGAAACCAGATACTCCTCCGCAATCTCCGCCTTCGAAAGAGCTCTCTCTCACGTCACAGTCCCTTCTCTATCCTCCCGATAATTACAATAAAAGACTTCTTGGGGCCTCTTCCACCGTATACGAGATTGATGCTTCAGGTGTAGCAGCTGCTATTGATCATCTAGCAAAACAGCCTCTGCCCGACCCAGTCCAGGTCTTTCCATGGTTTCACGGCCTACATCCTCAGAACCAGATCCAACAGGCATTTTTTATTGCAAGGCGAAGGACATTACGCAAGACCCCTAAATGCTGGAGGGGTATCACAATTGTCAAAGCGGGAGGGGACCTGAGTTGCTCGAGGCTGAAGGGTGCAATCGCACCAGAAGAATTTTTACAGTTTGGTGCCACGACAGAATTTAAAGAAGTGGATCCCAAAGAAGGCTTTTCCGTTCGAAATTTTCAGATACAAGCGGCTAAATCAGCTATGGTTTCGGACATCATAGTTTATGGCGATGATGAGATGGAAGTGCGGAAATTGGCCCGGGACATCACTGCCGCACAGCGGACCTGGAGGGAAAGTCATGTCAGCCAGGGGCATGAATTGCCATATTACAACACATTCATGTGTTTAAGCCCCTTCAACGAATTTGTTGAGAAATATCCGGAGATTGTGTCTAGTGACAACGCAGGTCAAATGACCGGCAAAGTCTTGGACTTCTTTCATCAAGAGAGAGTTGAAATGTGTACGATGACCAAGGCTTCAGAGATAGATCATAACGTCTGGCTGGGACCTACGCCAGACCCAATGATCGATCCATCTTTACTCCCCGTCGACGAGAAGTTTGATATCCTAATTGAGTGCAGTGATATGGGACGCCTGAACCCTTCCCTTCTCCAATCCATTGCTGAGGATACGGAGGATACCGAGAACCCTTCCGACCAACCCGCATATCTCGAGTTCCCATCCTCGGGTAGCATTATGCCACCCACTTGGTCCCATAATGAGGCTGATGGCATTCTCGAAACTTGCAAGTGGATCCACAGTCTCTCTCACGGAAGCCTTCCAGCTTCAACTCTTTCTCTAGAGGCTGACGCCGAAGGGGATTCTCCCATGCCCTTCTCGTCGGAGCCACCTTCAAAAATCCGTGAGAGGAAGATATTGATTCATTGCACCGATGGCTATACAGAGTCAACTCTTCTTGCCCTAGCTTACTATACTTATGTAACTGGTAAACCTATACCCACTGCATGGCTCGACTTGCATGTGCAAAAGCACCGAAACTTCTTCGCCTATCCCTCAGACGTGGCTCTCCTCACATCAATTGCACCACGACTACTCACCGAATCCCCAGTACATAAAGACAATAGTCTCCTAGAGATAACGGATCTAGTGAGAGAAGAGCCAGAATGGATTCGGAATATGGATGGAAGTCTTCCTAGCCGAGTTACTGATTACATGTACCTGGGAAATCTGGGACACGCAAATAATCCAGATTTGTTGAGAGAGATGGGTATCGGCCAGATTCTAAGTGTTGGTGAGACAGCCGCATGGCGTGACGGAGAGATGGGAAAATGGGGTGCAGATAACGTG
The DNA here is from genome assembly GCA_003008705.1 of Pezicula radicicola. NCBI lineage: Eukaryota > Fungi > Ascomycota > Leotiomycetes > Helotiales > Dermateaceae > Pezicula > Pezicula radicicola. Next base: position 53,463 of record PDUO01000026.1, read on the forward strand.
ATGGTCGTGCAAAGAGTTCAAGATAATGGTGTTGATCCATTGACGGATGAATTTGAGCGCTGCCTGGGATTTATTGGTATGGTCATCCTATCAAAAGAATAACTTGCATCGCGCTAACATCGAAGTAGATCGTGGAAAGGCCAATGGCACAGCAACTCTTGTCCATTGCCGAGTTGGTGTCTCTCGGAGTGCAACGATCTGCATCGCCGAAGTCATGAGAACTACTGGGCTCTCCTTTCCTCGTGCATATTGCTTCGTGCGTGCCCGACGACTGAATGTCATCATACAACCACATCTACGCTTCTCCTACGAGCTTCTCAAATGGGAGGAGAAACTCAAGATTGAGCAGAGCGGTGGCTTTAAAAGAGAACTGGAATGGCCCGACATCGCGAGAGAGATTGCGGCTATGAACCGACCATACGCGAGATGATATATTTTTTTTTTCTTTCCTGGGAATGTCGCCAGAGCAATTTTTATGACGATTGACGAACATGGTTCCTGCATTTTATGATACAATATCTTTTCAGTTATTTTCTCGTACTTTTCCATTCTTTGATAGCGATTTGTTTGTCTTTCTAGCGAGGTTTAGGCTCAGGTAGCCATGGATGGGCTGGGAATCTTCTGCCGAGATCTATTGGTCTTGGGGTATGGACTAGGGGAATGTGTTACGAACTGGAACTGGAACTGTATGTTGCATGTCATATATGGATGCAAGGATGCAAGGGCGCAGAAAACAGATCGTAAGACGCACCAGGCGGGGTGTTGGACTATGGTTTGATTTTGGAGCCATTTGGCGATTGGGGTTTTCTTAAGAGAGGACTTTTGATAACATGAGGTATGAGATAGTTGAGTACTAAGAGATGGGAATTTGAGGGCGATTTTGTGGTCCACTATCTTTTAAATATGACGGGGCGAATGGAGAAAAGAAGTTTTGGGTGCTCATTGGAGAAACGAGTAACGAGTAACGAGTCTTATCTTGAGAGTGGATGTTAAGTGATATGTAAATATATTTTCCACGAGGCCTACTCACCAGCCTGCTTGGTGCTTGAGTGGCCTTGGTCGGCTTTGAATTGGCTTAGTCAGCATCGCCTCCAATCTCGCGTCCAGTAGGTAGTCGGCAGAAAATCGCGTCCCATCCTGCCTTACCCACAATTGCAGCAACTATAAATTTCTCTCGCTCTCCCCTTCCCTCCCTCTCTCTCTCTCTCTCTCCACCATGGCCTCTTCCACCGAGAGCAAATATGTAACTCTCGTCTCCAACGATGGCTTTGAGTTCGTTGTCTTGCGCGAGGCTGCTTGCTGGAGCGGCGTTATTAAGAGGGGCTTAGATCCTAAGAGTTTGTTATCCCGCTCCTCAATCGCGAAGGATTGACTCATGCTGCCCAGGTGGTTTTGCTGAGGCACATTCTGGACGAATCTCTTTTGACGATATCAAGTCAGTATTCATTTTACTACGTCCAGCTGCTACGAATAGTCTGTCGAGAAGGTGAGCTGGTTAGGGCTGGTGAAGGAGAGTAGCCAGCAACCAGCAGTCAGTGATGAAGACAAAAAGCATATCTGTTGACAGAACCTTCTTTGAATCTCCAAAAAAGAGCGAAGTAGTGGTTCTGCATGACGCTTTTACACTTGATCTGAGACATAGCACCCAGTCTCCGGCCCTTCTTCAACCTGTTTATACATGGCTTCCAGCGTTGGAGCCCGGATAGCTAATGAATACATCATAGTGGCATTGTACTAGAAAAGGTTACCGAATACTTCTATTACAACTACAAGAATAGGAACCGAGAGGATGTTCCCGATATGGAGATTCCGCCTGAGCTGTGCTTGGAGCTATTGATGGCGGCAGACTTCCTGGATGGTGAGATTCTCTTCACCACCCTTTCCCTGCTGAAGATAGGGTTGCTGATTATGATTGTAGCATGACTGTACGATAATGCCAATTTACAAGAACGATACACATAACGGCGTTAGAGAGAGACGGGTCGGATTTGCATGGGATGGACTGGGCTGGCTAGCCTCAGAGGTGTACAAGGCGTCCTCCGATTGTTCTCAATCGAGATTCGACATGACGCGGTACGATACGATCTCAACAACAAACAATGCTTTCTTCTGCTACCTGCTCTGTGAGCTATGCCGTACGTCCAATGATCGGAAGTGACATGTTACCCACCCTAAGCATATGCATTCTTACCCTCTCTGCCACAAGACGCCTGTGTAGCTCAGCTCCGGGTATCCTGCTGGTTTGAGTTCAACCTATGGGATGAATGTCTAATATGTGGTGGAAGAGCTATTTTTGAAAGTCCTTTGTTCAGTTGTATTCAGCTCCTTACTTTTCATGAGGATGTGGCTTAACACAAGGGGCATATATCAAGATAATATGTGCTTTCGTTGTAAATCTGGTTTGTTCTCTGCACACGCAGCTTTATGGCAGGTAGGTACTGGTTAGAGCAGAGAAAAGTGTCTTTGTCTTGTCCTCTTGAACAGTGAGCGGAGGCACCGAAATGGGACTGCGGGTGCTCCGCTTTAGCAAATCCAAGACTTGACGGGTTCATCCAATACTCACATACTGCAAGTGGATTCAAAGTTCAGCCGCAACATACTGTAAGGGCTAGAAGGCTCGGTACGAGTTATAGAAGGTATTCCTGGTTAGACGACTTGCAAAGCGTAGGTCTTGTTTCTTTTTCTGGGATCCTAACATATTGCTCTCTGTAGCAGGATAACATGACATATCTGGCCATCAATCTTTGCACAATCTGAAAGCAACGGCCGTGGCTTCTTTGGCTTTGTCGGTGCCGAGGCGGCTCAACACAGTAGTCGGGAAACTAAACCCCCACCTTCAATCGACCGGGAGAAAGTCCATCATACCCACTGCGGCCAACAACAACAACAATGATAAGTTCACAGCACGCCACTCTACGATAACGGCTCTACTTTTGCTTCCGTTGGAAATCTACTTTATACCATTGCAGGAGTTTTTCTTTCCCGTGTACAAGTACATTATTGTATCTCATACCTTCCCTCCATCTGCTCCAACTACCCACCAGACCTACCTACCTACCTACCACTTGTTCGACCTATACAATACCGTCACGTGGCTGGTTTCAAGATGGGACAGCATTACAAAGAGATTTCAGCAATTGCTCTTGCACGAAGAGAAGCTGCTCTCCCGAAAGAATATCAACTCCCTGCCGAAGCCCTTACCAACCTCCCTCTTAACTTGACCACAATTCCTCGATCCTCTGGTCATTTCACCCCTTCAGAACTGGAAATTATCGAGTCAGAAGCAGACGTCATCTTACCAAACATCAAGTCCAAGAAATGGAGCTCTCTGGAAGTTACCAAGGCTTTCTGCAAAGCAGCTGTTGTCGCTCAACAATTGGTTTGTGTAGTTGCTTCACTTTTCTTGGAACAGAAATGCTGACCGGCTTCTAGACAAATTGTCTAACAGAGATCCTCATCCCAGCAGCCCTTGCTCGCGCACAGGCCCTGGATGAGCATCTTGAGAAGACTGGTGAAGTAATTGGGCCATTGCATGGTCTCCCCATCAGTTTGAAAGATTGCCTTATCACACCTCCACATCCATCTTCAATCGGAATGGCTTGCTATGCGAATGAGACTACCGCTCCAGAGGACGAGACGGTTCTCGTTACCCTCCTCGCAAAACTAGGCGCCGTTTTTTATGTCAAGACAACAACGCCTACGGCTATGATGATGATGGAGACCATCAGTGCTGTATGGGGCGAGACCAACGGTGCCTACCATAGCGGTACGAGCTGCGGTGGAAGTTCAGGAGGTGAGGGAGCATTGCTAGCGATGAGAGCAAGTCCTCTAGGTGTAGGAACCGACATTGGAGGAAGCATTCGCATTCCATCTGCATTTAACTACCTTTACGGCCTCAAACCCTCATTTGGTCGTTTTCCAGTCTACGGTGCAAAATCCGGAATCACAGGTCAAGACTTTATCTACTCAAATAACGGTCCAATAGCACGTTCTCTTGAAGCCATAAAGCTCTACTGCGCAGCCGTCCTCTCGGAGCAAACAAAGCCTTGGCTTTATGACCCCAAATGTGTCCCAATCCCCTGGAAAACTACATCCCAGATCTCCCCACCGGGTCGGAAACTGCGCTTTGGAATTATTTCTGATAATGATGGCGAATATAGCGTACACCCACCAATCGTGCGTGGTCTCGCTATGACAAAAGCCGCTCTAGAAGCAGCTGGTCACGAAGTTTTCGAATGGGCACCAACCGACCACCCAGAAATAGTCCACGAAGTAAATACTTCCTTCCATACACTAGGCGGAGCAGCGATAATGGGGTTGACAAAAGACAATTCTGAGCCGGTTTGTGGAAGTATGGAGGCTTATGAAGCTACGTATAATAAAGGAGAAGGGTCCTTAGGTCCTACGCATTTGAGAGCTATGATTGCTAAGAGGAATGCTCTCCAAAAGGCTTATCTGGATAGGTGGACCAAGACAGCGACAGAAGAGAAGGGGCCAATGGATGTTCTGATATGCCCGGCTAGTACTTGGACGGCGCCGAGGTTGGGATTGACGCAAAGTGTCTTCTGTGTTAATTTTACTGCGGTTTTCAATTTGCTTGGTATGTCTTTTCTTCTTCTGAAGTTCCTGCCTATAAAAATGTCTCACTAACTTTGGATGAACAGACTACCCAGCCTGCACTTTCCCAGTTGCTTTCGCCGATAAAGCAATTGATTCCAAGAGGCCTGCAGACTGGAAGCCGTTGAATGAGCAGGATAAGATTATGAATGAAGACTATGATCCTGAGTTCTATCATGGGACACCTATTGTGTTGCAGTGTGTGGCAAGGCGAATGGAGGACGAGAAGTTGTTGGAAGTTGTTGGTGTTATAGCTGAGGCGCTGAAGGGTTCTTCATAGAAGGCATATCGGACAGAAATTAGAAGAGATAAAAAAGGCTTCCTTGGTGACCTAATGACACCATAAATTAAAGACAATGCAAGTAGCTCTCTCTACCTAAGCTCTCTGCGCGATACTGCTTTGATTCCCTCGTGTACAAATAATAGACTTCACTACTAGGCGCTTAATCCCGTATAGGGTTCAAGAAGACTAATGAAAGTAACCTGACCAAAGCACTATGACTCACTCCCCAAGCCGTCCTACCTACCATCATCCAGTCCTTTCACCACCAAAAAAAAAAGAATTTCCCACACCTTTAAGCACATATATAGATCAAAATACCAAACCTCTGTGCAAAAACATCCCAAACATGCCCGGGTAGCTCAATCGGTAGAGCGTGTGGCTCTTAAGCAGAATTGGTAACAGTTCGAATTCCAAGATCACCTCAAGGTCGTGGGTTCGAGCCCCACCTCGGGCTCAATTCCCGTGGTTCTCTAAATAAGAGTACTTCCATATTATTTTTTGTTTTCTTTTTTCAATCTAGGAGTCAAACAAAGTTATTGGAAGTTGTATTTTTTTTAATTTTTTTTTTTTTTAACGTAGGCTGCTTTTTTGCAGTGCTTTCGGTTGTGTGGGGACACTTGAATTCGTTCCCGTGTTTAGCGAGCGATGAGTGATAGAAAGGAAAGGGGGTGTCGTAAACTTTGTATCGCAGACTTAGTGTCGCATATGTGTGTAGGAGATCAAGGATGACTTAATGAAGAGCACTCTCTCGGGGATCATAACTAATTCCATCACCTTTCTTTGTCTTTAAGTTCACTTTTAGCCAAATGTTTAAATGCAAGTCTAGCATTTTCTGTCTTAATGAGGAGCCTTCGGCCTGCTACTAAGTGTCGTCCTAATCCTTCGCGCTATACGTGGCCATATGGATTCCTTCAGAACCTCGATCTGCACGGTAATATCGGTCCTGTGGTAGTATAAATCAGCATCTCTACTTCACATCCCGGTAATCAATTCTGGATTACTATGTAAAGCTAGTTCCATTTCTCTATCTACAACAAAATATCAGTTTGTCCTCTAGGAAGATAACTTTCAAAGTCAGTCCAACGGAAAAGCTAACATGACCCTTCTGTTAGATTATAGAGAAATTACAGGATACCAACATCCGTAGCTGACTCCCTCTAGACTCATTTAAACACGATGCTATAACTACAACACAAGCCACCGAATCCAAACCCAATCAAACCTCTAAATTTCTATCCTAGTATTCGCTATATAGACAACGATAACATTATCTAATCCTAAGTGATAAAAGTTACAAATGCCCTAACTTATTGCAGAGGAAGAGAGTAAAGGTAGTAAGTAGCAAGGACATAGAGGGATTATAATTCGCTTAACTTTCTAACTTGCTTGCCGAATAATACTAGGTTCTATAATTATGAACCCTCGACTCCTGCACTGCGAAATGAGAGTTGAGTGTATATATGACTGAAATGTGTAGATTGGGCGAGTATTAGCCCCTGAAAATAGAGGTAAATCAGTAGGCTTTATATACAAAATGAGAGGTATCCAATTAGTCTCGAATGCTATACAATATAAGCGATTTTGGATGCATGACCAGTGGGTGGGCAGGCGACGAATTTTGAGACCATTCGTAAGAGTGGTTACGCTAGGCTTAATACAAGAATAAAAAAAACATAAGGATATATTCTTTATGCTATGACTCATGCTGTACTACGTAATATATGGGCAACAATAATCAACTACGGTAAATTAAGTTAAGTGAAGTCCAGTAAGTTGTCTACCGCATAGATAGATTTACAGATTCAAAAAACGGATACCTAAATCTAAATTATGAACTCAACGTCAAAGACCCTACAATATCTTCTATTATATACTTATCCTCCTTAAGTCTCTATTTAAAAAACCGTACCGAAGATACCATCAAATCACAGTACCACATCCCTCAATTACTTATCCACCCCGTAAATTATCTAATACAAAATAAATCATAGCACTATTTGAAATAGGTTTACGCATTTAATTTAGATTCCTCGAGTAAGTGAATAGAGATGGGAAAAAAGATGGTATGAAAATGACTAACAAAAGAAAATAGAAAAATCAAGTTCTATCCGCCTCTGCCATTCCATCATGTCAGCCACGAATCGCGTGGACGACTAGTATAACCTCATTTCCACTGCCCGCCATGGCCTCTAATTCGTGGAGGATCAGAGTACTGCTGGCTTGATTATTTGACATCAAAAACTGCTCAATTAGTATGGGAAACGAGGCCCTTGCGATGCTCAATTCTTGTATATATAGTGTAGAAATCCCCGTAGATTCAAGGGCTAGGATAATACAAGATTTCCCCTCAATTACCTATATTCCCATATTTCATCACTTTCTACTTATTGGTGCTTGAGGGTTCCATACATCACCTACCCACCTACCCCAACCCACCAGGCCCATATCCCACAAACATTAATGTAGTGAAGAAGCAGAGAGAGAAACAGTACTAGTCAAAGTCCCGATATGCTGCACTTTACTAAGCACTTAATGCAGGAGATATGACAAAAGCGACATAAAAGAAGTAGAAATTAGATCACGATTTTAGGAATAATTCTCTATTCTTCTTTCTGTAGGCAGCTTTTCCTATTACTCGTAAATAAGAGACTTGCCTTTGTCTGCGCATTCTTCAAGCCTATTATCTTGATCTGAATAGGTCTTATGCCTTAGCTCTAACTTATGTAGTCGCTCTCGTCCTCCGACTCTCTGAGAGAATGATCTTGTCCTTCCCGTCTATGACCTCATCCTGTAGCTTTAAATAAGTCTCAGGGCCCATTGACCAACCACCCCTATCTTCGGAAGCCTAGTCTAGCCAATGTGAGTGGTTTGCAGGTGATGCTGTGGAACTTAGAGGTCTTGGAACTGCAAGAGCCTGGGTATAATAAGATCTTATTAAGCTAATCTATGACAAGCGGTCATCCAACAATGTCCCAGCGCAGCAGGGAAAGAATCAAATGGCATAATATATCCAATGAAGGGAAGTAGTCAAGACAGCCAGCCCTTCAACAAATGAATCAAAGTACAGCACCGCCTACAACAACGACGCCAAGAACGTGAAGCCAGCTAATTGAAACCCGGCCTGCTGCACTCTTCTTCGTTGAAGTAGCAGTCGCGGATGAGCTTGTACCTGTTGCTGTGGAAGAGCCTGTATCTGTACCTCCTGTCGTGTCATTTGCTCCAGATGGAGTATTTGACGCATCACTTGCCAAGATTGTGATGGTCAAGCCTGTTATAGCATCACCCGAACTTGAGGTGACTGTCTGCGAAACCTTTGTGTTGTCTACGGCAACCTACACTTAAGATAAGTAAAGGTCACTTCACATGATGAGGGGTTTCTTACAAGTTTGCCATTGTTTGGGTTTGATATGCCATTATCTATCAAATCTTGAACTCCAGGAGGTACCGCGGGGATTGCGAAGTTGTTAGCAAAGCCAGATTCCACGATCAGTGATGATGTGCAAGTGGGTGGTGTGATGCTAGTATTTGTAGCCTTTACTCCTTGAAGAGCCGTAACGTTCAAGGTGTTGAACTGGGCTTGGAGAGTATTGAAATCGCTTCTTAGTTGAGCTGAGCCATCACTGCTAATGTTGACAAGACCTGATTGGCAACTCAGTCAGCATCATATCCCTCTTCACACCATGGAGCTCTTTTACCATAGTTGCTGTCCTCCTGGCTGTATTCGTAAACCAATCCACCCGATAATACTGGGGTCATCAGAGGGCCATAAATAACCGGGACCTCGGTGAAAACACGAGGTGCGGGCACATTACATCCGTATTCGGAGAAGAACACGGGAACGCTTGTGTTGGAGAAATCCGCAACAAGTTGGTCGTAAGTAGACAAAGTGTAAGATGAATCTCCACACCAGGAATAGGAGTTCAGTGCAAAAAGGTCAACACGTGAGGGGTCGTTAGCATCGCCTGTAGTGGTGCATTGCATATAGCCTTCGAAAAATTAGTACTCTGATTTTCTCAAGAAGCAAGAAGCAAGAAGAAAGAGTCAGAGGTTTGAAACAGTGATTCGAGGGGACGGGAAGAACTCTGTTGCTTACTCCAAGTGTCTACTAGAATCTGTATTGTTGTGAGTAATGAGTTTTAGCATGAGGAAGTTGGGTTCTTACAGAACGGACATCTGCTGCGCTGTATCCCACGGGAATTGAGCGATCAGAGTTCTTGGCAATATAGTTCTTGAGATCACGGGTAACAGCGCGCATGTATGGGGGTACGGTTCCTCCAGTTGCGACATCATTTATAACCTCATTGCCAGCAAAGAACAACAGGGTGTTTGGGTAGTTCTTGAAAGCCTCCACTACACCAAATGTTCGGTTCAAGTATGAGGCATCATAGGAGGTCCATGGTGCGCTTCGATCGATACTCTCTCCAGAGAGGGGTGAGTTTACATCAATCAACATGTAGATACCCACAGCGTTGAAGATACTAGCGCAGTCGTCATGGTTGAGGGAAGGATCAACGTTGTAGACTCGAATAGCATTGACGCCTGTACTCGTCAGCACCTCTAGTCTTCTACTCAACTGCTTCAACTGCTTCATCTTGTGCACTAACCCAATCTCTGCATCAGCGCAGCATCTCGCAGACAAACGTCGCCATTGCTCAATGGATCTACTCCGCTGCTAGGATCATAGCCTGAAGATCCTCCCGGCTGATAAGCAACACCAAGAATCTGGAAGCGGTCGTTTGTGTTCGGATTGACAAAGTCGGAGCCTTCGATGGTCAGCGACGTGACGGCAAGCGCAGTACTGCAGAGGGCAAGGGCTGCGCCAATGCGAGTCTAGAAACAGCGGCGCGGTTAGTAAAGGTTGTATATGGAATGCATAGGACAAAGCTATTATGAGTTGTGGAAATTTGGTTGGGCGCAACAGCGCGAAAGTAGGTTTCAAGCGCGGGACCGTCTTACCACTGCCTTACTAAACATGACCCCGAATTCGTATTCTTAAGGAGCCTCTAGCTCTGTTTGTCTGTGGAGGATAAAAGAGCGCAAAGAACGCAAAACACCAAGAAACCAAGAAAATGAAGCAAGTAGCGAGTGTGGTATGATACGGAGTCAACTATGAGGAGAAACGAAGGTATTCCGAGAAACAAATACTTGCGCGCACCACTGGAAGACCCTCCCCTCGTATTTTGTTAGGGCGCCATTACCCTTACGGCACGCATTAGAGCAAGCATGTCGCGACTCACTTCCAAGCTGTTTCGTTATCACCGCTTTTGGCATGGTTTAGAGCCCCAGTGGTACCTTTTCGTATCAATGCTCCAGCCTCAATCTTATTCTGCAGCCTCTGTGATAAGAAATTTGAGAAGCGGCCCCTGCTGTATGGCTTCGGAAGACGATCTGCGGATTTGCGGAGCCACAATTGTTAATTTGCTGGAAACGATGAGGAGTGATTGCACTACGTGAGAGATGTTTCAAGTCTAGCAATTTTAAAGACATTGAGGATCATTCTTCATACTGCATGAGCAATTGAGCGTCCTTCTATTTGTACATGAATCCGCCAAAGACAATTATGAGTATCTATTTGTAAAGTCATAAGCACAAATCTGTACGCCGCAACGGTTTTTGCAGCCCAAGCAAATGCACAAAGCCGGGCGCTGCATTCCTCATCCCTCATCCTCTACTTCTAGCCCATCTATGCGGTGTATTCCTTGACCGAACTAGCCTCCAAGCGGCCTGGGACAAGAGCCAAAGGAACAATGCCACTGACGTGCATGTCTGGACCGTAAACGTGCATGTCGAGATTCAATTCCTGGCCCAGCGACTTGATGTTCTTCAAGCCCTCCTGGTAGTTGGGACCTGCACGACGGACCCAGATGGAGACGTTGTGCTCAAGGAGTTTGCTGCTGACCTCACGCAGAGCACGGATAACACCCTTGAAAGTTGATGCGACATTGGTGAAGTTAGCGATACCACCACCAATGAAGAGAACCTTGCCCTCTGGGTGGACAGGTGTGCGAAGCATAAGGTCAAGAACTGTCTGGGCGTAGTTGAAAGTCTGGATCTCACTGGGAGCACCAGAGTATTCACCATAGTTAGCAAGCTCTTCGGCGAAACCACTACTGGCGATAGCATCAGCGTAGACCACTGAGGCACCACCACCTGCTACCAGAGTCCATATACGGCCGTTGGGGTTCAGGATGGTGAGCTTGAGAGAAGCACCAGTCTTTGCATCAAGACCAGCGATGTATTCCTCCTCCTTAGACAGCTCACGTCCAAAAGGTGCTGGGAACTCCATTGGTGGGCCTGCATCAATGCTGACCTTACCATTGGTAGCCTTAGGGACAACAGTTCCAAGAGCTGCTGGACCACGTGCAATAGCCCACTTAGAACCACACTCAAACTCAGCGGTTTGATCGAGCTTAGCAGCCAAATCCAAGAAGTGAACCTCAGCTGAAGTGCCTGCAGCGTTGGGGATGGCAACTAGAGGGTTGATCTCGAGGTATGTGAACTGGCAGTCGACATAGACGGCGTAGAGTCTTGTAATGAAGTCGACGAGTACATTGTGGACACCCTTGGGAACCTTGCTAAGGAGACCGGCAGCAATTTCGTCATTTGATGGGTATTCCTTGAGGTCGACTGAGATCAGAAGCTTCTCTGCTTTCTCGTCTACATCACCAACATCAACACCTCCCTCGTGCGTGAAGAGAATCCAGTCACCCTGTTGGAAGAAGAAGCGTTAGTTATAGCCAAAGAATAACGTAGAAATCATTGGCTACAGCAAAGACGATTATGATATCGGGTAAACAAGAATTGCAACGGGAGAACAAGGCTGAATTAGATATAGCGTTGTACGCAGGTACGGATGTGGATAGCTGAAAGTGATGGAATGCTGGGAGGTGGGAGTTGATGGCATTGTGGGCCTGTAGCCTTTGGTCCCTAGCTTCCGCTCGTCCGTAGCCACTCAACCGGAGGGTAGCGGACAAAAAGGTAGCAGCGCCCACATGCAAAAAACTATTTTCGCATTATGTCCAGAATTGCGTCTTCCCAGTAATCGCTCGAGTACTGTGACTGTAAATTCTCCCAAGTCTCAACACCTTGTGTACGATATTTGGAGTTTCTGCCTGCCTCGCTTCACTGCCTCCCAAAACAACAACATGGATATCTGATCAACATACCTCTCTCGCAGAATTAATGCAGATGTAGTATTCGGTACCATCTGGATGGGGCACAAAAGGCTCGACCAAAAACTGGCGTAAGACACCAACGGTGGTTTCAACCTTTACGGACTTTCCAGCGCGCTCTTGGATCCATGCCTTCGCCTCTGGCCATGTCTTGTTCAGTGCAAGAAGACCGCTCTTGCCTCGTCTCTTGATAAGCTGATCGGGCTTTGCAACAAACTTGGATCCTGGGGCAAGGAGCCATGGGTATGTGACTTCGGCCTGGTTGAGAACATCTGCGACCTCCTTATCTTCTGGGAAGTAAAGTGATGCGAGCTTTGCAGGTGGGTTGTGTGTGGTAGACTTGGGGAGAGGAGATGGCTTGATGACGGGAGCTCTGGTGAGGTGGTAGTTGAGGATGGCTTTGCCATCGGCTTCGAGGATAGCTTTTGCGGCCATTGTGTAGGATGAAAGGTAAGTTTACTGTCCAGGGCTCGTCAGTACGTGGTTTTTTTTTTTGCAATGCCAGTCCTTTGCTTTGCTAACAAGAATTTGCAGGATGCTGTATCTATGTCCAGAAAATTCCAAATCACACCGCTTTGTACGAAAGTTTGAGAAGCTTGTGTACCAACCCAGGAGATATCAGATGCAGCTGCGTTGGGGTGCAATTGCAGCAGCGTCTGACTACTTGTGTGGTGAGATGTCCGACAACTTTGTGGAGACTGACAGGATTGCAGCAGTTGCTCTGCTCTACGAGTGGTGATGCGATGCGAGGCCGGGAAACAAAATATCAAAGCGGACGACAACACAGAGGTACATACCAGGCGGGTGTCAAGCGGGTCTTATCTAAGATTTCGGAGACCGAACAACAAGAATCTGTCTTGGGGAGGATTGATGATGATGGATGAGATGAAGAGGCAGTGTGGAAGAACAACGAACAGATGGTTGTATCAGAACGATGAGCTCAAGAGTTTAAAGAATTGGGCCAGAGGATTGGAAGGAGACTTTTTTGGCTGAGCTGCGCTTTGGGAGTCCAGCGGCTTCTTTCGCTCAAAGTTGATTTTTGATGGGCGAGGGGTGGCCCTGCACTGAAATTTTAGCGTCCCCCAACGAAGGATGGCCCAAAACAGGGGTCGCATTCTCGGTGGGCTGGTGCAAGCTGGAAACAATGGGCTGCCGACTATGGCGGGCTTTAGGGCGCCTCGGGGTAAGTGATTGGCGTGGCTTGCCGTTCTGAGGCTTTTCTCGGGCGCTCAACCACTGACAACACAGGGGCCGCAGGGGCAGCAGGGAGCAGACTCTCGGACACTTCAGTGCTGCTTGCCTTTTCCGGGGACTGTGGCAGTAATTCTGACTTTCCCCTTTGGAGGCCTCTGGTGGCCTCTGGTGGCATCTGGTGGCTTTCGGTAGCTTCCTTTGGCGGGGAATTGGCTCGCTGAACTACTGAACTACGGTCAACTACACCAACCACTCACGCTCCCCAGGCCCATTCGACAGGGGTCGTGTTTTTTTACGAGGTTCAACAATCCAGCTGGGCTCGATAAATCCTCATCGCATCGGAGGCCCCAGTTCCCTTCACGGCACCACCACTATCATCGCACATTTCCCTCCTGCTGAGAGCCACACCTTTTTCATTCCCCATTCCCATCTTCATCAACTCTCTTCCCGCTCAGCTCCCCATTTTCAACCTCATCAACCCACCACCAACCCGCCACAGCCAAAGTCCCAGTGCGCTCAAGTATTCGGACGACCCTCATCTCCACCAGGCAAGTCAGCATTGTTCCTTTTTCAGCTTGATAGAGTTCAGACCGTCTACTCTACTTCAACCTAACCTCCCAACACCTTGATTGACTTCTCCTCCGGGCTCTCATTCAATTCACATTTATCTCCCTCCCTCGAAGCTCAATACTGACATCTCTACCGTCCATCAGTCAGTCCTCCTCACATTTTCACGATGCCTTCTGCTACAAACGGTACAAACGGTGCCGCCCCCAGTGGTGCTGCAGTTCCTGCGGCTGGTGTTTCCAGCCTCTCTGCCAACGACAACATCCGCCGCTTTGCAGCACCCAGCAGACCTCTAAGCCCTCGCGCTGAACACACACTTTTCCACGAGAAGACACGATGCTTTATCTACGGTATGCAGCCGAGAGCTGTGCAGGGCATGCTCGACTTCGACTTTATCTGCAAGCGTAAAAACCCCTCCGTTGCTGGTATCATCTATACATTCGGTGGTCAATTCGTGCAGAAGATGTACTGGGGAACCAGCGAGACACTGCTTCCAGTCTACCAAGAGGTCGGCAAGGCAATTGCTAAGCACAGTGATGTTAATTGTGTTGTCAATTTTGCCTCATCTCGAAGTGTCTACAGTTCCACCATGGAGCTTATGGAGTTCCCTCAGATCAAGTCTATTGCCATCATTGCAGAAGGTGTCCCAGAAAGAGTGAGTTTTCACCCTGCAACTCAAATTTTACAAGGCTGACAATTCACTAGCGTGCACGCGAGATCTTGCACGTAGCCAAGAAGAAGGGTATCACCATCATTGGCCCTGCCACTGTCGGAGGTATTAAGCCCGGAGCGTTCAAGATCGGTAACACTGGTGGTATGATGGACAACATCGTGGCTTCCAAGCTTTACCGCAAGGGATCCGTTGGTTACGTCTCCAAGTCCGGTGGTATGTCCAACGAGCTTAACAACATTATTGCAAACACAACAGATGGTGTCTACGAGGGTGTAGCCATTGGTGGTGATAGATACCCCGGCACAACATTCATTGACCACATTCTCCGATACCAAGCAGACCCAGAGTGCAAAATCCTGGTTCTCTTGGGAGAGGTCGGTGGTGTTGAGGAATACCGAGTGATTGAGGCTGTTAAGAGCGGACAGATCACCAAGCCCATCGTTGCTTGGGCGATTGGAACCTGTGCGACCATGTTCAAGACTGAGGTTCAATTCGGTCACGCTGGTGCACTGGCTAACTCCCAGCTTGAGACTGCTGCTCACAAGAACGCTGCTATGAAAGCTGCCGGTTTCCACGTCCCAGCAACCTTCGAGGACATGCCACAGCTACTTGCTTCTGTTTACCAGAAGCTTGTCAAGGAGGGCACTATCAAGCCCCAACCTGAGCCAGCAGTACCAAAGATTCCTATGGATTACGCTTGGGCTCAAGAGCTTGGCATGATCAGAAAGCCAGCCGCCTTCATCTCCACCATTTCCGACGACCGTGGACAGGAACTCCTCTACGCCGGTATGCCAATTTCAGATGTCTTCAGAGAGGACATTGGTATTGGTGGTGTTATGTCTTTGCTCTGGTTCCGTCGTCGTCTTCCAGGCTACGCCAGCAAGTTTCTCGAAATGGTTCTCATGTTGACTGCTGATCACGGCCCAGCTGTGTCTGGTGCCATGAACACTATCATCACCACAAGAGCAGGAAAGGATCTCATCAGTGCTCTCGTCTCTGGTCTGCTGACCATTGGATCAAGATTTGGTGGTGCTCTTGACGGTGCTGCTGAGGCATTCACTGGTGCTTTCGATAAGGGACTTAGCCCACGTGACTTCGTTGACAGCATGCGCAAGCAGAACAAGCTCATCCCAGGTATTGGTCACAAGGTCAAATCCCGCAACAACCCTGATCTCCGTGTTGAGCTTGTGAAGGAGTTCGTAAAGAAGCACTTCCCAAGCTGCAAGCTGCTCGATTATGCCCTTGCCGTCGAGTCTGTTACCACCTCCAAGAAGGATAACTTGATCTTGAACGTTGACGGTGCCGTTGCTGTCTGCTTTGTTGACCTGATGCGCAACTGTGGTGCATTCAGCGCTGAGGAGGCCGAAGATTACATGCAGATGGGTGTCCTCAACGGTCTGTTCGTTCTTGGACGATCCATTGGTTTGATTGCCCATTACCTTGACCAGAAGAGACTCCGCACTGGTCTCTACAGACATCCTTGGGATGATATCACTTACCTTCTCCCAACCCTACAAAGTGGAGGTGCTGAGGGTCGTGTTGAGGTACAAATGTAGATTCTAAACATGTTTATGGCTTGAACGCTGGGATGGAGTTCATATTTTTTGCACTGTTCATTTAGACCAAGAAGCACTGTATCCTACTTTAATAAATGAGCTTCAAAATCAAAATTGCTTCAGGCGTGAGAATTACCACAAGCGTAGAAGATTCAATAGGGATGGCTTATGCATAGATATTTCGGGGAATCTGTGTACCCCAGATTTTCAGATAAGGTTGAGTCCTTCCAGACCCTCGAAGATAAGCTCGAGGCCTAGCTGTTTGGGTGGTGGTGCATTCAATCCAAAGCGCTCGAGAGTACCCTCTCGTAGTGGCTCATGCCCATATGCTTCCTTGAAATAGTACCATATCTTCAAGCTCATCTTGGGATTTTGGGAGCGCAGGGTGGCCGAAAAGGAGAAGAATTGGAGAGCAGAATGGGTTGATGAAAAATCTTCATACATAATAGCATCTTGTCGCAAACATAGCTCTTTCGTTATTCAAGTACACAATCCTAACCTAGCACTCCTTGCGCCATCTGTCCTTATTCACTATCCCACAAGCCAACTCCAGCCAAAAGCAAATCCGGTAGACCCATAGTATTACATCGTCCACCGAAGTTGCTTCGAAATTCCCTAAGCCTCCCCAATAACAAACTTACTGCTCATCAACTCATCCACATGCGCCCGCTCAATCTTCGGATTACCTCTCTCCTCTTCCTTTAATAACACAGCTAGAACCTCAATCGGTGGTTGCAGACCCAATTTATCGGCTCGAACCCAGCGCTTCATGCGTGCAATACCGATGCATGGCTATATCTCCCAACCACAACATTAGCTTCAATCTCCACTATGAAAACATTACTTGTAGAGAAGGTATAAATGTATATACGTACACCATATTGAGAACTCATATCAAACAACCTTAGAATCTTCTCCTCAACATCCAACTCGTTCTGGTGAACCCTCGGTGCTAACCTATCCGCCTCCCTGGCCTTCCAATACCGTCGGATCTGTGCATCTGTAACCTTGCTTGCGCGCTCCTCAGCTTCGGTTTTCTCTATCGTCTTTAATTCCGAAGCAGCTTGTTGCGTTACCACTGCTTCGGAGTTGATGTGGCCGGCATCTACCTCTTGGGGGATTTCTTTGGTGGGTAGCGTTGCTGGTGGTGTGGAGAGGGGTGTTGAGACGGCCGGTTTGGTCGATTTGGACAGGGGGGTGCTGGATTTGCTCGCACCGAAGGAGAGGGTTCTTTGGCTGCCTTTGGCCGCAGGCCCGGAGGAATGACGGGAACGTCTTGTTGCTGGCATTTTTGGCGGGTTGTTGTAGGTGGTGAGTTTTATTTATTTTGCACTGCTAACTAACTAGTTGAAAGGTCGATGATGACGTTCTGCTGTAGCGAAAGACGCGTTGCTGGAGGGATCGCGAAGACTTCACCGTCACATGACACAAACTCACCTCGAGCATCTCACCCGTCTGCCATTACTGTACGGGCTTTTTTTTTCCTTTGCTAGAAATTGAGATTTTTTTTTTTCTCTGCTTGCTGTAACCATCCCCATACCATATCCTCTCAACTCCGAATCATTAATGATGGCGTTATGAACGCACTTCTGTCTGTCCACCCGTAGTAGCCCCAAGAACTTCAGTAACCTCCACCGAGTCCACCCCCATCTTCCACAGTCTCTACGGTGTCGCACAGAGATAAATGTGAGGATAAGCACTTAATGGCTCGGGGTAGCCATTTAAGGCTCTACCCGTGTGCCCAATAAAAAGAATCCTTCGGTGCTTCGGATACCGAAAGTCTTACTGTACTGTACACGGATTACTTGCATACTTTCGGTATTGGGAGGGTTTCTCAGGTTTTCCGAGCTTCCTTCCATTTTGATTCTAAATTCTAATTGTTCAAAATAGGCACTTGGCGGTAAGGACTTCGAAAGGTAAGGTAAGGTAAGGTAATGTAAGTAATGTAAGCATTAATCGTCCGCTCAGTCACGTGGGCTTCCAAAATGCAATGTTACTAAATTAGCAAAGACAAATGATATAGATACAGAATATATACAGATATTTAATTTCTGTAATTTTTATCATATTAAATATTATATTACGTTGTTGTAGAGGGGGAAACAGTAAGAATCTATAGTAGAGAATGCACAAAAAGGAATCGGTGCGGCCCATTTCGCTGTTTCCGACTACTACGAGAGCAGTCAACGATGGAGGTCTACATGACTGAGCGGACGATTACGTCCAGATGCATGAAGCTTCGGTGTCGTCGTGTACCCTGACCTTCGGGGTAATATTACGAAAGATAATAAGCTGTATATTACTCTTACAGATTTTTCGTAGCTGGGAATAGTTACGGACTATTAGAAAGGTCCACCAATCAAGTAAAATACCCGACATTACAGCAGTCTCCGTTTTTAGAAAAGGTTACCTAGTAATAACACATGTCCCTTAAGGCTGTAATGTCTTTCCTTCATCAGCTTCAGCACTTTTCGGACAACTTTGAAGATGCCGGTGTGTTACTTACGGAGGTGCGGAAGGTACAGTAGTACCTGACACATCTAATTGTGTAGACCGTATCTGGGTACCTTCCCTCTGCTCGACAATTACTATAACATCCTTACCTACAGCCGCACCCTTTGAACTCTAACCCATTATGTAGTCTAGTATTTGAATCTTGGCATCTCTCGTTATCTCTTACTTATCAATAGGCCTCAAATTCGATTTCATCTCATAATATCCCGAAGTTGCTCAGAGTTGAGGGACTTTTCTCATTAGTGAATATTATGGCAATTCCCGGACTGAAGGCCATGGCATTACCTAGCTCCACCTATTTGGACCCATCTTGATAGCTGACGGATGTAATTCAGAACTGCTTATCTTACCATGATCTCACTCTGCAGTCTGCATGTTGGGCATTTTGACTAACCCGAGTAGGATACACTGCAGTGCAAAGGCACTCAATTAACTCTCAATCGCCAAAGTTGGCTTGAGTCGAAGTCATATGTGAGCTTTACCTAGGAGCACAGTTCGGTGAATGATCTTGATTTTTTGCCACTAGCTTTGAGCGCAGGTGTGGCGGATATTGGTCGCAACTCTTGCCGACTAGTAGATGATTGCATTGTCATAAAGGGGGCTTGAGAGAGTATTTCATTCACCAATTGGCTATTCTTCCATTTCCGCCAGTAACCAGGCTCCGATTCAATCTCTCTATCTCCCAGTAACGACCTCAGCTCAAGAGTGTTTGAAAGTTGAGAGAGCCAACCAAACAAGAGAGCGATCCTCCTTTACTCATATCTCAGAATCATGACCACTCAAGTAGGTGGCTTCTCGTGGGGGCCAAGGAGTGGCTCTTCAGAAACCTCTCCAATAGCAGCTTCCTCCGTATCAGCCCATATTCTCTCCCGCTTCTTCTCTGTCTTATAGCTCAAATTCCTCTTTCCAAACAACCTCGCAAGTAAGCTACGTGAACCCTTCTCCTCTTTCTTCGGTGGAGGCGCTCGACAGGCATGGCAATCATTTGCGGAAGGCAAAATAATGACCCTATCACCAGGGCAGTTAGAGGTTGCAATGAATTGGTCGCACTGAAGCCATCTGGAGGTCGTTCGGGAATGACCGCAGATGTACTTGATATCGTAGACGAGGCACATCTTGTCGCTTCGGGTTTGAGATTTACGCGAGGAGTATCACTCTTTGGAAATTTAAGGCAAAGCCTAGTTTGGCTCCCGTCCTAGAAGTTCGAACGTCTTTGAAGTCAGGACTGTTGGAGAACAAGAGCTCTGGTTCATGTTTGTTAGCTTTGTAGATGCTGGGAGAAGACCCTCTTACGTTGGCGACCCGACTGGAATCACTGAGTTGTGTTCCGTGCTTCACAGGTTGAATCTCTTTGAAGGCAAGACTATCTCAACGTAGGAATCCTAGCTCATGTTTGTTAGCTTGATAGAGGCTACGAGAAAGTCCTCTTACAGTGAGGATGGGCTGCAATTCAAACCACTGGCTAGACTCCTCGACTCAAAGGTTGCAGTCCTTGGAAGCCAGTCTCCTTGTAGGAATTCTGTTCGCTGGTATTGACCAAATTAAAGCTTCGCAGAGGGCACGAGACTACTTGCAGTGATGATTTGACTGGAACTGGCAGGTTGGGTTCTGTGGTTGCGACGACGTCAAGTTTGCTTTGAGGTCAAGGTTGTCTCGGCGCTGAGAATTTCAGTCAATGCTGTTAACTTCGTGGTAGTTGCTAAGAGACAAGGTCTCAGCGTGGCAAATAGACGTCTTCTCCTTATTCGAGATCTGATGGTGATGGAGAAAGAAATAAGGTGAACAGAGATAGTGGCGCAAAATCTCACTGTAGTTGGAATGCTAGTTCTTGCGTCAGGAAGAATAGGACTAACAAGCTTAGATGAGTCTCGGCGCCTTATATCGAAGCTCATCTAAATATTCAGCCTAGAGTATTCCATTCACTACTTATTTCTACTCAATTGGAGAACGGGAATCATGTAGAAATACAAGAGTAGGTTCTACGACCTCCGCCTCTCTCTACATTTTATAGATGAAATTTAAGGTCATTCTAGAGTGAAAAAGAAACCAGCAAAAAACTGCTTACTTCATAGCAAATACAAATTACTAACAAACTCATGTATGTTCAAAACACCATTTCACTCACTCTTAGACCTCTCTTCCACAAAGAATTTATCTGAAAGAAACTATCGGACACCTACATGCATTATTGTCTTTACCGTAGTCTGCGTTTTCACTGATATTCCGCACATAGGATTAGATCTAAACTTCTAAACTACCACTCAGATCTCTTTCTTTAAAATCTGCTCTCTTGGCATTTAAACCCTTTATCCGTCCAGTCAGTTACAATAATTACTCGTTTTGAAGCAATCACTGTATTAGTTTCTGGTTAGTAGTAAAACTACATTGCAACCTACAAACATAGTCAATTTTAATATGTGGTTGATTGGACGTTTGTAGATATACTTCTCTTGGTATAACTGCAGTCATATAAGTAACAGTAGCAGTAGCGCAGCTTCTGTCTTCTTCTTTTAGGGGGTTTGAAGCGGTTCAAGGCTAAGGAGTGCGCTGTCAACGCAGCGAGAGTTCGATGTCATGTGTATGTGTGCTTCATCGGTGCTTTAGCTGTATTCCGTGTATGACTATCACCAAGTCACCTATCGCAAATCCCATCACCTATCTATATAGTCGAACTAATATAGGTAGTCAAGAACTAGGCACTAATGTGAAAGTAGAATACCGGAACCTTCTAGCTCTATATTAGTAACCTAACTATATACGTTATTTTCATCATAGTATGGAAGTACACCAGTTCACTTATTGATTAAATGTTTTAAGAGTCATCTACGTGTATTCTAAACGTATAGTCTAAAATCTTCTCTATGAGAATAAGAGCCTCTTCCCCCCCTTCGTTGAATATTCCACAAAACTTAAAGCGTCTACAACACTATCACAGATACCCTTCAAAACATCAAACACCTCGAACTTCACAGCACACTTCATTACACAGACAACCCGCCTCACGCAAATTCCAACATATATCAACCCTTACCGAAAAAAAGAAAAATGGGTTCCGCTTTCAGCGCCATTGCAGAGGCACTCAAACCAAAATCTCAACCAGAACCTCAAGGTCAGAATCCACCAAATCACGGAACTGCAAACGGGATACAATCGCGAAGCTTAGGGAAAAGAGAATTTGCAATTACTTCCAGGGTTGTAGAAGGATTGAAGAATATTCGGGAAATACAATGGGCAGTTTTTATCATTGCACTCTTTTTGGTTTTTGTGGTGCGAAGACTATGTGCTAAGAGGCGTGACCGAAGTGTAGTAGCGCGGACTGATACGGAGAAATGGGTTGGGGAGGATTTGGCGCATGAGGAATTAGTTTAGAGTGTGCATAAGTACATGTATCTCTTCTCTCTTGATTCATATAAACTGTTTTGTGTGATGGTTGTGCTACTTGTTAAATATATTTGTGTTTGGACCAACGTTTACAGATATTTTACTTGAATATGTGTTTGGGGTGTTTCTTCAAGGTTATTGGACAATCCATTTAAGAGTGGCGGGTAAGACTATTTTCTCGAGAGTACTACAACCTACTTAGGTTCTACTAAGGTGTTTTGACTAGGTATTACAGTTTTTTTTAGCCCACGATATGAAGCATTAGAATGATATACCCTTCTACGCTTAGATAAAATGATCTAGCAAATATCCGTAGTACTAGTTTATCAAGTGAAAGGCCGTTAATAGTATCAAGATACTTAAGATTGCTAAGTATAGTAGTGGCAGAAACAGCTAGACTTGCCTCTTGCAAATTTCTTATCGTTAACGTTTAGAAATTTAGCAGTTTGCTCAATATTATCTTATTTAATGATGGTAGACAAGATTAGATGTATTGTAGTGCTGGGTTGCAAGCCTAGACATTATTCTTCGAGGCCATTACGATAGTTTCCCTAAAATGCCTTTAGTTCTGCTCGCTTACTTAAACCAGCTACAGAATTACACTCATGAATCGTTCTCTTTCAGAGTTCCAGACGTAAACTAAAGTTTCAGAACGGGACAGAAATGATAAGACGTGCCACTCGACTTTTGTTGTCGAGATTTGTGCTTTGCTGTAGTGCTGCTTGTTCTAGGCTGGTTTGAGTATCTTTGTAGTTTAAGCGAGCAGGTTCAACGAGCAGCTGTTCTCTAGTTATAATTATCAGCCATCCTTCTATTTTCTGCTACTTCACTTTTTCCTCCTTGCAGTTAGCTTTTTATTTTTGACGAATGCGACCTTCACGTAAAATTCAGTGTAGATCTCGTCCGCTTTTCTGTTTCCTCCACTTTTCTTTTTGGACCTTCTCTAGATCCTCCCTGGGTTCTTGCCACCTCATTCTTCAGTCAAAGATCTTTTATTTTTGGCACGATTTACTCTAACCCATAACTTACACTCTCCATCGCAATTTATATATTTTCAAGTCATCGCAAACGTTGGCTACGCTTCCCGGCCTTTATACAAAGCTCATATTTCATAAAAAGGGGTTGTACTACAGAAAAGCAGCAGGGCTGTGTTGTGCTAAATTACTAGGCGAGGAGAGCATTAAGTCAGCGGCAATAGTGCAGGGTTTGGACGCTGAATAATGCAGGCTGGGGCGGGGTTGCACCCTACGAAAGGCCCACTGTAAATTTACTTAAAGTTTCCTCTTCGAAAGTACTGTACCTATATATACCGTCGCGAACCTCACCGGTACTGTACTCGTAAAAAAGAGAGCGTTTTGTCTTTTGACTTGGGCTTGAAAGAGGATAAAATTCACGATGTCTTTCTTCTTCATCGTCATTATTGCCCTTCTTCCTTTCTTTTCTCAAGCATTCGAGCAGAATGTGGCTACGACCAACTCTACAAAATATTCGATATGGATGGCATCTAGCATCATGTCCCGCAACCAAGGGATAGCTCCCAGCGGATCCTCCTCACTCGAGAGATCCTTGCTTCTTCGATCCGGCGTCCTGCAAACCGCACTCATGCGTATAATTCAACAATACCCTAATTGCACCTCAACGCCTTCATTCAAAACCTATCTTTCGAACAGCATTGACTCCACTGCGCCTTACCTGCTAAATGCTACACTCGACACTCAGTATCCACTGGATTACCTCTCGCTCGGAAACCCGTTGATCTACGCTTCACAACAAACCAATAACAGCACTTCCAATGAGACTTACAACGAGGTCCTCGATGCTCTCCGCCTCTCCATTGATTTACGAAGTCGTAATCAATTTCAGGGTCTTTGGTACTATACCTACCCGAACTGGTCCTACCTAGATGGCATGTTTAGCCTTGCACCTTTCTACGCGCACTACACCAGTCTCTTCTCCACCTCGCCGAACGCTACTTCCAGTGCTGTCGCGGACGATCTGCTACAATTGGATTTACTCTGGGAGAAGAGCCGAAGGAATGATACACCGCCAGGATTGCTAGTTCACGGCTACGATGCCTCAAAGACGGCTGTATGGGCTGATCCAGTGAATGGAGCAAGTCCGTATGTATGGGGACGTAGTCTAGGTTGGTATGCCGCGGGAATGGTCAACACGTTGGAACTTCTACCTGTGAATCATTCATCGGATGCTTGGACTGGACTGAGGGCCAGATTTGAGGTATTAATGAATGGGGTAGTGAGCGCCATAGATCCGGTGACGGGTGCTTGGTGGCAGGTTATGGATCAGCCCGGCCGGGAGGGAAACTATGTGGAGTCGAGTTCAAGTGCCCTATTTATTTTTGCTCTATTAAAGGGTGCGAGACTGGGATTTCTTGGACGAGATGATGGCAGGATTGGAACAAATGCTACTAATTATGTAGATGCCGCCAAAAGGGCTTATGAATACGTTGTGGACAACTTCGTAATAAATAATGGTAATGGGACTCTTGGGTACAACGGTACGGTGTCAGTATGCAGCTTGAATTCAACTGCGACATATGAGGTATGTTTCCTAATATCTTGTGTCCTCTGAAATGTTATGTTAATTACAGCGCAGTACTACATAAATCAGCCACTCGAGTATAACAGTGTTTTGGGAACAGGAAGCTTCGTCCTAGCTTCATTGGAATACGAGACTTTGAAGGCTGATTTGTAAGGTCAATAGAGATCCAATATATATAAGCTTATCACAACAGTTAGAGCATTCTTCACCAGGAACAATAACCATTTATACGTTAAGCGAGCGAGTGTATGAGGGACGTTTGTACACATAACGGTAATCGATGAGATAATCGAGACATCCTTTTCCCAACTACAAAATAAGGCAGCTTCTAGTTCAGCTACTTTAATTTTCGCATTTGTTCGACAATGTGGAAAATGTCTCCTGAGCACCAGTACCAGCTTGCTGGATTTATGATAGGCTCAATGAGTTGGCCATTGCCTCAGACAGTTCCCCCGCAGAAGGTAGACCAAAACTGTTCCTCGAAGAACTTCTGAACACACTTGATGGCTTGGAGAAAGTCGCACCTTGCATTGTACTCTCCATATCTTGCTTGATACGGTCCCTGAGCATCCGAAGCGAGGAAAAATCCGAGGAATGGAGCGAAGAAGCGAGAGTGGGAAGGAGAGTGGCGGCAGCGATGTTGAAACTCTGCCCCGATGGAGTATTCTGCGGATTGCCAAGATGTGTGCCGCTCCCTGTTGTAGAGTCTGGAGCTGGTTTTTTGGGAGGCTCAGGCTGCTTGACTGTCAGACTCTCTTCCACGAAATCGCTCACGTAAGAGCGAACGGCATCGTCAAATATGGTCTTCTCGTAACTAGCAGAACGAAACATTATCCACTCGGTCATACGGTTTGAGAATTTGACCAAGAACTGGGATGCCAACTCTTTGTCAGATAGCTGAGATAATTCGCTTATTCCGATGCGCGCTCTAAGGACAGGATGCCAGTCCGATCTTTCAAACATAAGTGGTAAAGCAGCTCGTTCCGCCATAATCATCTCACATATGGTGAAGAGCAGTCTGGAAGCAGATATTCCCATCCGAGGTTCAGTTTGTTCTGTCCATAGATCGAGTTTAGCGCTTGAATGCTTCGTCCGCAAGCTCTGCCAACGTTTCCATAGGTAGCAGTATATTTGAACACAGCCCCACATGCATAACCACCCGTCATCAACTTGTAGTGATTTTGGGCTGTTCCGGAAACAAAAATCCATGTTTTGATGTTCGAGTTCGTGTCTGCACCATTGCAAGCAATATCCTATGCAAGACATTTTAAAGGAACTCTTTTTGAGTTCGAAAGACCCTGGCTCGTGTTGCAGTAGGTGTTCTTGGATAGTATTCCTCTTGGACTTCAGATCTGTGGTATCCTGTTCCGATGAGGAAGTTCCAGAGTCTTGTTGAATTAATCGGTCATATGCATGGTCAAGAATCTCATCAGGAGAGGGACTCCTCCGTGGTAAACTCCCTAATTCCCCGCTGTAATTAAGTAGTCTTATCATAGAGTGGTACGTTAAAAGGTCTAACCAGCGACCTTCTTTTAGCAAGTCCCGGTGAAAATACTCATATGAAGCAATAGACTTTATGACTTCTTTAATTTGACTCTTTGCAACGCTATCTTCGGAAGCTCGGTAATACGCATGCGTAAGGAGTATGCGAAACAATAGGACCTCTAGATGTGTAGTTTGTGGTTCGTTGAGCTTCTGTTGGAGCAGATTCTGAGCAATTTCTAGGTGTGATGTCGTTACGGCAGTCATGACACAAGAAACTATTGCTGAGGATACAACCCAGGTGGGCTTATCTGAAGATTCTTTCAAGCGTCCCAATATTAGTGTATATAATGGGAAGGACTCCTCGTCAAACCTGAGGGAGCTCAAGTAGTCCGCCGCTAGTTGCATCCCATCCATAGAGAATGTATGACTGGAATGGCTACTGTCAAGTGCCCTCGTTTTGCGGAAGGGTGAATCTGTAGGGGTTTGTTCCTCGACCGGCTTGTCGAGGATTTCATTGATTTCCGAGTCACTTAATCCTTCTGTACCTGAGGAAAGCGTTTGCATATTGCTTGTCGTACTTGTCACTATCTGACCTGAGGCATGTGCAAGTAAGCCTGGATTATAGACAGCAATGCCAGGTCTCTGGATGGATGAGATGGGGTCCTTTCTAATGAGGTTATCCGTTCTCTGTCTGGACGAAAGTAGATCCTGATAGCTCGATTGAAATTCTTCAGGTTTGTCAGGTGCTAGTTCAAGGTCCCTATAAGGTTTTTTCGAGGACATAAATTCGGACAATTTCTGACGCTTCTTTGGCGGAATTTCTAGTCTTCCGCCTAAGCTTGGTGGCCTCTTGCTGGAGGAAGTCTGAAACTCTTCAAATTTACAAGAAATTCTCTCGTTCTCCTGGTCACCTATGGTATAAATCTCTTTTGGTGGATTTGATGTAAGAGAAGTTGTGGAGTTCTTGGGAGGAATATTGTATTTGTGAGCCTGCCACTTCTCGAATTGAGAGATATACTGGCGGCGGCTAAACTGTTAGCAATGACCAAGTATAAATGACGAGTAAAGGGACATACGAAGGGGCAAAGCTATGTCTAACTTTCATCAGATCAATCAAATCGTCGAGAGTCATTCTCTGATATAGCTTGCAGAGCTCTTCCTTGTATTCTTCCCACTTCTCTTGGGGTATTGGTTTGGCGCGGGTGGCTAGCGGTCCTTTCCATTGAATCTGTTGCTTGGATGGCATCTTTCTGGTTAAACTTCAAAGATTTACGATGGAGGAGCTTCGTGTATATGATCTTTAACTTTGAGAAGGAACCAGATATCATTTACACAAAAGAAGAGACAAGGCTGAGGCTCTCCCATGTCTCCAGACCGAAATTCCAATTACCTAATTCGGCATGGATCGCTCGCTTAAAACAGTCCAAGCCCCCCTATCCTATCAGAACAAGCAAGCTCATCTCGACAGCATACGTTGATATTTCTGTAGAAGACTGCAGATAGATACCTAAGAATTCATTGGTTTGGGAGCCTTATTTTGGTGTCTTTCGCCTTATGCACAAGCTATACCTAATGTAGAGATTGGGATTTTGCTTGTCGTCTGGATGACCCAGGTTGTCACCGTAGTAAACTGTCATCGCGATACAGCATCCGAATAAGGATTTTGGATTTTGGAGCTAGTGCTTGCATGTAAATTGATTCGTTCAAGCCTTATTTCCCGGCAAAGCGAGCATTCTGGAGAATACGATACCAATGCAGGAGACGGTGAGTCTCAAGCAGTGGTGTTGCGACTATAACCTAAAGAGGCAATTGGAATTATTTCCTTTGCAGATCATTATTGGTCGCAACATAAGAAGTTGTGGTGTATATAATCTCAGATTCTGTCCATGAATAAAATGTAACAGTGTATTCTTCCGTCAAAGCCACGCCTTTGCTTTAATATTTGTCTACCTCAATACGATCTGTTGGATGCTATAATGTCGGTCAAAACCTCCGATTGTATATTTCCATCGCCTTCTTCCTCTTCAGATTTGGACCTTTTGCACATTGGAGCATGGTCCAATTTTATTGATACCTCTCAACGACCTCGTGTCACGTCTCCAAAACTCTCCGGGACAGTCAGACTGTCAAATATGAAGACTTCGGAGCATGATTTCTTGGATGAGCACGCCATAAAGAACTCGGATATCAGGTCCAGCCGAAGTAGTCTGGAGAACGGTGCTGACGATGAGAGACGAGAGGAAATCCTACCAGCGAGTGAGAAACATGGACGTTCATCGGATACCACAATTATGCAGATATGGCTTTTGGAGCATAGTGGCGAGGGACCTTGGCAGGCATTTGGAAAATCAAAAACGTCCAAGGAAACTGTTCCTGGTCGAGGGTCAAGGAATGCCGTCTGAGGTGCATACCTACAGTTTTTCTTCGTAGGGCGCAGAGAATTGAAGGTAGTTGTTGAGTTGAGACGTGGATAAATGGAAAAGGGTAGAAGAGCACTGGTTAGATTCGGCGAGAAGTTTAGCTGTCATACCTTTTTATGTTTTATGTTTTTGGGGGTTTGGTCATACTGTATCTCATAGTTGTGCTACTATTGAAAGTTCATTATTGCCCTTTTAGGGAAGAGTGTTCCTTTGTTCTTTTTCGAATGGCCTATTTGAGTGATGCGAAATATGCATTGAGGTCTCAATAACGTAGCGTCGGCTCTTTGTCTTTGGCAGAGATGCAAAACATGCCCTTTGTCATCATCCTGAATATGCATAATATCGAGCAGCATCGTTGAGTTTCTGTGAATCAATTAAGTGACGGGATTGATTCCCCATGACACTACGTACAGCACGATGTCCGAGTTTTTTCAAAAGCGTTTTCGATCAACATTTCTTACCGACGGGAGGCCAGAGTTACCAACTTAAGTAAGAAACGTCCGCCCGATTACGAGTGAAGCAACCGCTCCCTGTACCAAGCATCGAGGTTCCAGCAACGAGATGTGTCAGATCAACAAAACTCTATACGCTTGCAATCACGGAGAAGTAGATTCTATTGTTCTGTGCTGGGACGGTCCGGGCCGAGTGGACAAATGCCCAAAAGCAAGACCTAAGGAAATATGGACCCAGTCTAAAGGCATATGCTCCTCATGTCAAATGGCAGCTCGAACGTCTGAAGCTGGCGGAGGGTGGCTTGGTTGTTTTTCGAAGGCTTGCGCCTTACTTTCGAAGCTTGGATATAGCGGTACAAAGCCAGGGAGAAAGAAGAGTTTGGATGAGAGCTATGATGAGTGGTTGCAAGAGGGAAGCTGAATAGTGGAAGTCACAGTGGGAGACTAGTTCACGCATGTTATTCAATCCAAAAACTGGGATCGAGCTCCTAGTCGCTTCGCAAAGGAAATACTATGTAGGAGGAGAATAGTTGACTTGTCACTTAACAGATTTAGTGACAAGGAAATAAACTATACTACATCTAAGATAGAGCCTATATGCAAAAACATTCCCATGTGACTACCAATGTAACTGATTCATCGTACTTTACCTACTCTTTTTCCAGATTCCAGTCATAAAATACAGAAATATGTAGAGCTCTATGACCCAGCGGCTTATATACACAGTTCAATACCACTCTTTGCAGGCACAGTTTCATGGCCTCAAGTAACAAACCTGCCCTGGAGAGCCACATTCACATTTGCTCATTTCCACTTAGAGTGTTTGCGTCAAGAGATTGAACTTTTGACTCCCGAACTAAATAAAATATGTATAAAGCTACCACTAAACCCAGTACCAATTATTAATGACTGCCTATCCATGATTAACAGCAGTTCATCGCACAACTATAAAACCTCCAACCCATGCTCTTCTCTTCCCTAATAATCTTCATCAACCAAAAACTCGAATCAACTTTCAAAACTTCATTTGAAATCACCCCAAAACAAAAATAAAGCGAAGAGTGCTTACTTCAACTGAGAAAAAGATGCCGCATTTCTATTCCTCCGGAATGTACTACCCACAGTACCACGCAGTAGGTATTCTTTAGCAATGCTTCCGCAACCGAACTTGCCCACTAATCATTGAAGTAGCCAGGAATGGGATTACCCTACAACCCTAACTTGCAGTTACCAGCATTGCAACATGGTAATCTAATTAATGCAATGGGACGCCCCCAAATGCCCGTTATGCACCCTGGGTTTGGGTTAAATTGGGGCCCTGGAAATCCGTTTCGCTAAAGCCCCTATTAGGAGAGGTTGACTCTTAATGTTGCTGAGATGGCAACGAGTCTTTGTAAAATATGTTAATCACTAATATCTTCATTTTTCTTGGCTACTTGTACAGTGCAATGTTTCTTTGAGTAATGAAAGGCTTAATGGTTAATACAATCTACCATGTACGAAACAACTACCGCTTTCTAGCTAACCCGGAGGCCATAACATGTAAAATCTGAAATATCAATGAACAAGTCAGTATTACCCAACCGCTATAAGGACTGTTTCATCATGGTTTATTTAAGGCTAGAGCTGAAGAAGAAAAGGCATAGCAAGTAATAAGGGTATCGCAATAAAATAGATTATGATGAACCGCTGCACTTTCTTTGATACCTAATTGTAGAATGCAACATAAATAAAATAGAAGAACATTTCAGATATTGTTAATTTCTACTTTTGCTATTTATCTCTATGCAACCCAATAAACTATGAATCTCTTAACATCTTTCACTTACTTATGTTCACCTGTTATATGGTACCGGGTTTCAAAAACCATGTTTGTAATTCCACAACTTTGTGCTGTTTGCATTATATATAGACCTGCGTCAATGGGTCCATGAACCGCCTGATTTGATAGACCCCTTGCAGAATTGTAAGACTTACTAAGTTACTTTAACTAAGTAAATTGCACAAGAGAAGTGTGTTCCGTTGCCTAGATCTGTGTATCTGAATAGATACATGAACTAGCTATTCATGACCTTGTCAGCACAGATCAATGTCCGTTACACTCTCCCTACGTCGACCGAGCATTGCGATATAACGACTAAACCGAGCTTGTTAATGAAGGGGAGGGAACAATCTAGCCTGATTTCTCAAGAGCATGTCCTAGCCTAGAAGTATATCCTCTCAACTAAATTAAGCGAGGTCAAGGCATTCTATTCCTTACGAGTATGATCTCTCCATTCTTCCAGACCATAATATCAACTGAGCTGTTATGAAGTTGGTTGGCTACGAGCCGCAGGATACAAGCCGCAAGTGATGAGTCGCAAGTCAAGCCGCACTTAAAATTCGACACTAGTAACCTAACAACCCACAACGAGGCTCCATCCTACAACTAACCACCATCCTCAGCGACGACAACTTCCCAATCTCACCATCTGCAGAGCCGCAGCGAAGATGTGTATCATATACCTTCTTCGTAATCAGTGTGGATGTGTCCGCAAGGATACAACCACCTACGAATGCGCCCAGTTCCTGGTCTACAGACGATGCAGAATGGTTGGCTTCCATCCAAACATCCTACCACTGCCAGGACGCTGCCGTGCATGCAGAACAAAGGAAATCGCCAAGCGGACGACAAGACATGATCCAACAGCTGTTAGCAGCCTGGATACTCTAATGCAAGAAGCGCAGGCTCGGCCAGTGACAGCTTCGTCAACAGAAGAGGCTAAGCACCATCGACGCATCTCCTCATACAAAGATCTTATGTACGTACTACCAGCTGCTGGTTCCTTCTATAATGTTAGCGACGAGAACTAACGAGAACTGACACTCCAAAAGCCCAGAGAACTGGACGATCAAGGTTCAAGCACCACCTCCACCACCACCTGAACGTCGCATCCTCAGAGTTCGGGCACCACTACCACAATGGAAGTTTCCTACCAGAGGTTCTCCCAAGGGTAGAAGAGGTACTGACAATGAAGACGACGATGACTATGATCCAAATGATCCAGACCCAAGACCACTTGGTCCATACGGTCCTCGTCCACTGTAAGCTCAAACTCCCGTATACTGGTGCTGATGTGAAGCGAGATACTAAGTAATAATTACAGTCCTACTCCTCCAGTTCGTAAGCAGACTGATAATAATGGTAATGATCAAGCATCATCTGCAGATGTCGAAGAGCATTGTATGGCTGTACCAAGAAGACGTAGTCGTGGATACTCCGGCTCAAGAGAGGAACTGATGCAACCGTAAGTACTACCCTCTTCCAAAGAATAGCCTGAATTACAAACTTGGGTTGAGTAACTCAAAAGCTCATTGACTTACGTACCTAGAACTCCGTCAACTACCCAATCCTCGTCTTCCTCAGGATCCGGTCTAGGTTTCACTCTCCCAGAATCCACTCCCCCAACTTCCTTCGCCTTCAACTCCTACGACCTTGATACAGAACCATCAACACCCTACGTATCTCCTCACAGTTCGAACACCTATGTGCCAGACCTTGGTCCCGATTCCGAACCTGCCCAAGAACCAGAGCAACAAGTTGCACAAGATGATAGGCCATCACGATACTACAGTACAGTCCGTCGAGGTTCGGGCTTGAAAGGTACACCTACAATCGGGAATGAAAGCACCTCTAGCGCCAGAGGAATGACATATCGTGGAACCGAAACTACCGCATTTCGCCACAGAAGAAATGGTACCGCAATTGGACCGTAAGTCTTCCCCCTTGAACCTCCCTTATAACCTAAGCGAGAACACAAGCAAGTCGTAGAGAACTAAGAAAGCGAAGTGCTTACTTGAGCTACAGGGAGACTTTCCAAACCCCTACTTCCACAAGCAGTACTGAGCAAGGTATGGAGAATGCGAGCCCTACTTCGACCGACGCAGACTACACACGGTACGATAGGAGCAGACCCAGAGACGCAAGTTCATCTCAAGGCTCGTATAGAGGAACTGAGACGACAGTATTCAAACACCGAAGAAATGGCACAGTTATTGGACCGTGAGACTCCCCAACCCCCCTTTAAAATCCCCTGGATTTAAGCGAAACCCCAAACAAGTCCAGGAAATCGAGAGATGGAAGTACTAAGTTGAGTTACAGAGAGACTTTTCAATCTCCTACTTCTGGCAGCATTGAGCAGGGTATGGATAATGCCAGAACTCCTTCACTCGATCAAGAAGAATACATGCGATACGATAGAAGTAGAATCCCGAATGCACGTTCATCTCGAGGCTCGACTTATCGAGGCACTGAAACTACCGTTTTTCGACACCGCAGAAACGGGACTATTGTTGGAGCGTAAGTTTCCTTTGCCACTTTAAAACTAAGCGACGAACTGCGAACTATCGCAACTGAGACAAATAAGTACTAACTTCGTAAATAGAAACACATTTCCACCTCGTACACCTCCTACTTCTAGCAGTACTACCGACACCGAGAATGCGAGTACTTCGCCTACTTCGCCAATGTCAGAACACGTCGAATACGTTGAGCATGACACAACTGCTTGGTTTGAGCATCGCGAGGGTGGTGAGGGGCCACGAGCTGAGGGTAGTAAGGTGAAGCGAGATGAGGGTAATGAAGCGCCACGAGATGAGGAGAATGATGGATTGATCGATATGGGTCCGTGAAATACTGAAGAGGAAGGAGCAAGGAGCTTCGAAGATAAGAGATTGCGAAGTGTGTAGAGTTTAACAAGCAGGTGGTATTGTAAGTATGCCATCTACGCCCTTGGATCACTTCAACTAAACTGATAATTTAGATGGGCAGAGACAATAATTGCTGAAGAGAATAGTTGCCGCAGAGGAAAATTGGGGAATAACGTTCAATCAGTTGCAGGAATGAGGAAACATGCTTTGAGACGCCTAATAATGCAAGTACAACACTCAACCTCTGACTTTCTGGTCCTGACTTGCTGATTTGCTTCGTTATAAAGGAACGACCACTTGCTTACGGTCCTCAGCAAACATTGCGCGTATTGCCTTGGAAAAGGTCTGCTTGTCACCCAATATTCAAGAAGTTCAGTATGCAACTAGCACACTCCATAGGAAATCAATTTCAATTTCAGAGATCATATCCGATGAAGTCTCTCCCCCTGGATATTCCCAACCATGTAGATGCAGCCCCTTGTCCAGATACACACATAAACACAACGCCTGAATTCCCATCCAACCTAGCCCATTGATTCTGATTCATAATTTATAACTTCACATCTCTTAAAGTATCACTTAATCGGCGTTGCCCACCATCATTGCCAGATCCACCTGAGTCTGAACTACCATTTGCTCCACCAGGACCACCGCCAGGTCTCCTCTCTGCCATACGGAAGTTCATCAACCATCGGACATGCATTCCAATAACTCCCTGTGTAGATCGTAACTCCGCGAGCTGCTCCTTGATCGGTATGGTCTCATTGAAAAGCATCATGGTTTGCTTCGCCTCGAGCTCCGTCATTCCAAGAGAGAGCTGGTCCACCTTTCTGTCCTGGGACTCGAGTAATGAGAGTAGATACTGGTCCCGAGATTCGGGAAACTCAGGCGAAGGTGAGTCTGGAATTGAATTAGGAAGGCGTGAGATACTCTGGGAGGATATGTCGGAGAAATTTGAGTGTTGATGTGTTTCTAGAAACTTGATGCGGCGTTCTTGAAGCGTATCTCTTTCAGCCAAATGGGAAACTTGTTCTCGAAGAGAAGCTATCTCATCTTGTAGCATGTCTGCCATTTCGCCAACGGCAGCAAATCGACATTCCTCGGCGTGATAGGACAAGTCCTTGCGCATACATTCATGCTGACAACCATATTTTGCCCATTTGCAGCTGGTCATCACACCTGAGCACTTTTTAAAGTGATCACGCTCTTTGCAACGCAGGACTGCTTTACCGCAGTATTCGCAGTCTGTGTTTCGCTTCTCGCAGTCAAACTCGCGATGATCATCGAGGTGAAGATCCTGGACGAGCTCCCTACAGTCAGGACATCTACTCTCGTAATGCAAACAGCCTCTACGCACATCCTTTCTCGGCACCATCTCCTCACAGCCATCATCCTCACATTGGACAAGGACACCGCCGCAACGTCTAGTCATATGATCCACCATCATTGACCGAGGAAGACATTCATCACAGCATGGGCAATCAGCCAATAGGGCGTCAAGCTGGTTGAATACAATTTTTGGCGAGGGCGAGATATCTTCGGGTAAAGAAAGCAGCCTCCGATCAATCGGGCATATTTCGTTGTCATTATAAGCGCGGTCCATACACTCTCTACAGAATGTATGGTTACACTTGGTTGTGATGGGCTCGACAAGGGCCGCGTGACATATCGGACAAAGCAGGTTCTCGTCAACATCGTAAACATAGTTTAGACTCCGGAGATCCAGCTCAGTAGCTTCCTCTACTGTTTGACCTATCCGTCGCTGGGTGTTACTTCTTGAACGCGCTGGTGAATGGTTGAAAGGCGTATTGGGAGGAGCAGGGGTGCGCAAAGGACTGACAGATGGCGGCGAGCCCTCAGGGGTGTTCGGAGGAGGCATTTGGTCCGTGATTATGGTCTTGAGCGTCCTCCCGGAGTGTATTAATGGGTGAGGCCAGATAGTTTTTGAGGCTGAGAGATTCGGCAATATCAGTTTAGGGTGAGGCTGCCAGCTCACAGCCGTATGACCGAGAAGTGCGTCACAAGCGTGAATGAATGGCTGGCTTTGAATTCACGGCGTTTGAGTTGGGCTATTTAATAGGCTTCCCAAAAAGAGAGTGTGTATCCTGGCCAAAGCAAGATGATAAGGACGACAGGAAATAAAAGGTGTAGGAGGAGAAGGAGTGATGTTTGTCGGGGCGGCAACAAGATGTCCCTACTTGGGCTTAGAGGCATACAGACATTCTGCCTTGCTCGGAAGGGCGGGCGGTGATTGAAACACGCCCCCATCATTGGTGGACCCAAACGTATGGAACTCGATCCTGATGCTTGTAACGCTTGAACTGGCCGACGACAACGTAAAGCAAGATCTAGGCAGCTCGAATTTCAAATCTCAGAGGCAGACACGCAGTTAGACCAGAGAGAAGGACTCCAACACCAAGACATTTCACTCGCAGGCGAACTCTCCCGATTAGAATCAACCACCTGGCAACTTAGCAGCCGCAGAAGAGGCAATCATGGCGAATCCAAACCAATACTTCCTGCTAGCGGATCACATAAAACTTTCCCTCCTAGAACGACAAAGAGCAATCTCATTAAACCTAGAGCCAACCTCCCAAGATGGCCACATCTCCCGCTCCCTAGAATCACTGCGAGAAGGGCTTGAAAATGTCACCAAGGAGCGAGTGCGGTTACAAGAAGCCGGAGAGACATCGTAAGAGCGGCTATATCCCAGATTGTATACCGGAAAGGCAATCACTAACTAAACACCCACAGAGCATCCCTCACCCTGCAAGAAACAGAACACAGCCTCCGATTGCAATACGACGACCTAGCCTCCCAATTCCATGGCATCCCAACCGACAACTCAACCCTCACACAACCCAACGATCCCTCCCTAGCTAACGACTTTGCACGAGCAACCCAGCGCACACCTATATCCGGATCATCCTCGTTCCTCAAGAAATCCTTACGTAGCAATCCGGCCTCCCGCGAATCACCCAAATCAGTACGCTTCTCGGATAGTCCGCAGATCCAAGATGCCGAAGATGCCAACCGCGCAGCGCTATTCCCATACCGAGATGATCCAGCCTCAGGCCCACCAGATCAATCGCATCTTGATAACCAACAGATACACGCGTATCATAGTCAGGTTTTGGCCGAGCAGGATGAGGCGCTTGATCGGTTGGGAGAGAGTATTGGGCGACAGAGGGAATTGAGTATTCAGATTGGGGATGAGTTGGATGAGCATGTCCAGATGTTGGATGAGGTTGATGGGCATGTGGATAGGCACCAGACGAGACTGGACCAGGCGCGGAAGAATTTGGGGACGGTTGCGAGGAAGGCGAAGGACAATGTGCAGATGACTGTTATTTTGATCTTGATCATTATACTGATCTTACTGATCGTTATTTTGAAATAGACTAGGGGAGATACGGTTGGAATGGGTGGTTGGATGCAGTGCGATTCAACTTGTTAAACAGGATTGGCTTGAGGCAAGGTCTTCCGCATTTACTCTACCGGTGTTGGGGATGGCATTGGAGTACAGGATGTAGCATAAATTATTGGGGGTTTTTTATTTTGCGGAGTCCGAATGGTCTGGATCACAGAACATCGCACGCAGTCACATTATCTAGCAGAGTACTTTTGCTTTGGCCAATTTCATTTGTAGACTACCTTCAAAGCAGAGACGTCCTACTTCAGCACCGTATGCTAAGAGGTAAAATCCTCCTGATGTTTGTCTCTCTCAGAGCACTGGAACCTATCATACAACTATTCGTATTCCATCGACAATCAAGGCAACATGTTATGTGGACTCGTTCCCTTATTGTTACTAGAAATCACCCATGAGCAACCAACTCCTGAACCCACCAATCCCTTAATTTTTCTAATTACCAACACAAGGGGCCGTGAAAACAAGCAAGTAAAGCATGACATATGCAGGTGCTCACCTACTCGTGCTTCTCCTTGGCATGATGCACCGTCTTGTCCTGCAGGTCTTTGAAGTCCTTATGATCCGTGCCGACATGACGATCTGCAGCTATCTATTTCCCAGCCAATTATCAGCACAATTGTCTTATCTCCAGCATTGAAACACAAGACGAATTGGATCCCGAGAAGCAGAAATGGGTGCTATGTATTTGTATAGGCAGGGAAGGGTATTGGGATTGATAGCGGGGAAAATCCGGGGAGGGGCTTGGTGGGATGGAACAAACTTACAGCTTCCTCACTATCACTAGCCAACTCCGGTTTCCAATGACCCTTTCCATCCTTCTGTTTCTTAAGACTATCCTCCTTATGAAGTTCATTCTTTGAATCTTGATCTTCGACATCTGTATTATCAACATCATTTCAATTAGCACTTTTGTCCATTCCAACTCAACAACTCGATCTTTCCGAATTTCCTCTGTCTTCAGAATATCTGATAGATTGGTAGAATTGATCTTATATATCGAGACATCGAGGTATGAGGGATGGCAGAGGAAAGGAAGAAGAACATACGACGATCACTCTCCTTAAGCATCCTAACATTCGAACTGCCAAAAGTTCTCTGTTGTTGTATACCACCAATTCGAGTACCAACGGGTCTCGCTGCTCTAGCTGCAGAGACAGTGAATCGAGGAGCGGTACGTGTTAAGAACGACATGATGATTGATGATTACTTTGATGCCTGCCTATAAAGAAACAAAACCAAAGTTAGTATCAATATCATCATAAATATAAACACAAATGAAACAAAATAGCCCTTCCTCACTCACTCACTCACAACAACTTTTTCTGATACAAATCCAATAGGGAGATTATCGAAAAGGGCGAGATGAAGATGTTAGAGATACGATGGTGATGAAGAGAGGACGTTCGTAGGTAGTTTGGAACGAAGTTATTCTATCTTTCTAGTTCAATTGCTTGTCATAGATCCCTCTTTCCGTCCAAGTAAGAGACGTCAAGCTTCCTCGGCTGTTGCGAAATCCATGTCTACGTCATTGAATTCTCATCCACTCTACTAGTGGATGATGCACTTGAACTTGATTGCCATGCTCTTGGTCAGGTGATTGATTAGAAACGGTACAAACGGGTAATGCCGTGTCAGATGCTGTCCAGATGATGGGATTGGACAATGGCCTATTTTTATCTCTGCCCCGGAGAGTAAGCTGTGAACAGGTGAGTGGTGTGGAAAGAAGCTTAAGCTTCGAGTTGGAGTTGGGCGAGGGGGTAAGCCGCAGCAGCGAGGCTTGAAATGTGCGCAGATGCTGTGCTGTGCCGTATCTGACGCCCTGTTCTCGCGAGGTACGCAGTAGGTACTGATATGGAGGCTTGCAGCTGAAGGGATGAGCCATCACATATCACCAGCAAAGCAAGAACTTGAAGTGTATGAAGTACAGTAGATTTGTCCGCTACTAATCAGGCCCTATATGCAAGAAGGTCATCGACGATCGTAAGCCTACGAAAGTCCCTAGTTAAGAAAATAGGATATAGAGTAAACAAAGAAGATTTCCTAATCATTTCCAAAATATATGCCTGCCTTGCTCCGAACACTCTTTGCAAATGGAAATGAAAGCCAACCAAACGCAACACAAAAGGATGTAACCCCGACCCAAAGCCATCCCCAATGCCCACATATATCATGAATCGCCCTGATATGACATGGTTTCTTTGATATCCAACGCAACACAACGCAAATGCAGCCCACCAGATCACCCGCTAGTACCCAAAAGCGCTTTGAACAACCAACACCGACGACAAGCGCTCATTCGTACAGAGTAGCGCAGCAAGCCATTGTTGACACCTACACCCAGCCCGCTGATAATAAAGAGAAATCGAGAAAATTCTTAGCCCATTCCGTATAGTACCCCAAAATACGAAACACCATCCAAAGTCCCATCGTTCTATGTGATGTATCTTTTGAATTTTTTTTCGTTGACCGTGAAAGAAGTCGCCGCTTCTATCCCACCTCAAAAACAAATGCCAGCCAAACACCAACGCAATTAAAATGCAGCGCACGCTCTAAATCATCCCATTATAATGGGGGAAACACCATGTCCGTGTATTAAGAAGAGGGTATCGATTATCATGTCCGCCGTTCGCTGTCTCAAGAATTTGGAGGAGGGGTATCGAGAAATTTATACAGAGGATTCGTTGAGGAGGTTGTGTGCTGTTCCGGATGATCGATGCCCAGGAATGGGTACCCGCCAGGATAAGAAGATGATGGAGAATGCGAAAAATCAGTTGCGAAGGAAGCGACTAGATCTGTCCAAGGAGGAACAGAAGCAGTCAACATCTACCATCGACGAACAGATTGTTGCATCCTGGCGGGTGACACCGATTGCGGGGGGCTCGACATGCTGATGCCGGTGCTCGGGTTGACGATAGGGATCGCATTACGTATACGGGTGGCGGCTGGTTGGTGCAGCTTCAGAGGAGTCTGATGACTCTGGTAGCCCGACGGGATGTATGGACTGGAGTTGGAGTTGAGCGAGAAGCTTGAATCAACTTTTGCTGTTACGGATTGCGGTGAGGATTCGGGGGATCCACTTGACAGCGAAGAACGATCCGAGGCTGACGAATGGATCGAGACCCGATCTTCATCGGTCAAAAGGTTAGGACAGAACAGCTCATCGTCGTCCAAGTCAAACGAGCGTGCTTCTTCAAATCTGCGACGGAACTCTACAACTGCAACTGCTTCTTCCTCCTTTCTTACATTCCGGAACTGCTTGTGAGAATTTTGAGGGATGCGAGGAGCTCTGCGACCCCTTCCACTGTGGTGTGATGATGATACCGGTTGCGCGTGAGCAGAGGTAGGGTGGGAGTGAGGATAGTTGTAGTATGAAGACATTATGACTGCATTTACTGATGGTTAGGATGGATGGATGTGGTTGTGATTGCCGTTGGGGATGAATAAGGAGACGGT
The DNA here is from genome assembly GCA_003008705.1 of Pezicula radicicola. NCBI lineage: Eukaryota > Fungi > Ascomycota > Leotiomycetes > Helotiales > Dermateaceae > Pezicula > Pezicula radicicola. Next base: position 93,911 of record PDUO01000026.1, read on the forward strand.
GAGGCTGGGACCAGAAAAATAAGAATGCAAATCGCAGGTGTCCAAGAGTTTGACGGGAGGAGAGCGAGGAGATGTATATTGTATGGTGGTGTGAATGTGTGTATTGGAGAGAGTAGCTGGAGATGGTGGGATGATATTGATGGGATGAGAAAGGTTCGAGAGGTTGTGTGGACGAGAGGGGGGATCTAAGTCCTTGCCAACCACCCTACGCTCTGGACGCTAGTGGCAAAGTGGTGCCTAGCCCAAAGGAGACAAGTGCTAAGCTTTGACCCGACAAGCCTACAAGCCTGCAAGCCTCAGCCCGAGCCTGCAAAGCCTGAACCTGCACTACTGGCGCAATTCCAAGGTTGGCCTACCGTACGGGAGGGCAGGACTTTCCATATAGTAGGCAAATAATAATATCACCCACACCTCATATCCTTAGGGCCCCCATATCACCATGGAGATGGTCCAAGTTTAACGTTGCACTGCTAAGAACTGTTATAACTGCCAGCCACGAAAGGACGTTGCCAAAATTAATGAAGAACATACATACATACAGTAAGAATGTGCAGCATAGCATAGCCGCATTGATATTTGAACAAAACAAACAATAATGAATGAAATAATTAATTCCCTACCGTTCTGATTCTGGTTTTTGCTGCTGCTGCTGCTGCTGTTGCTGTCTCTCACTGTGTTTGACACCTTTGACACCCGCCGAGTCAGCCCGAGTTCCAGCCTCATTGCCACTCCCTCGCCCTCTCTCTCTTCCTCTCCCGATTCTCACAACCTCCTTGTCTGCGCGCCCCCCATCATGCCAATCTCAACGTCCCTGGCCGTAAAGATCCGTCGTTGCGTCAGCACACGGCTCCTCATAAACCTAGAAGTAACTTCACAGGAGATGATGGGGTACTCGTTGAATCGCTCAATAGCCGCCGCAATAATCAAAGGGCATCCCAGCAGCGCATAATGCCTCAATGGCCATCCTCAAACATCTCTCCACCATCTCCCCCCCTCCCGAAAATCATCCCCTTTGGGCCTCTCATCAACTCAAGCCACATGATGGACAAACTGCACTCAGCCTTCTTGCATTGTTCATCTAAAAATGAACGAGAAAATTCTAAATTGCAGATCGTAGGTAATTAAATCACACCAAATGACCTGCGACCTGCGACCTGCGCACTAACCACTAACCACCACTCCTACTGATCACTGCCTGTCCGTACACCAATGCAGTCCACTACAGTAGTCTACTGTTCGGTATGTACAGTAAATACACACAGCCTCGTCCGCCACCCTCCGGGGGCCGGGAAAACATCTTTATGATTTCCCATGTTTGCAGCAAGAGATGTTCCAGCCAAGCGATTCGACAGGGCCAGAGGTTCAAAAACAGCATTAGCCCGCCCGCCTCACGGCTCACACCGCTTGTTTCTCGCCGGGTCTGCCGCTACTAAGATCTCTAAGTGCTGCAAGCAACGTCAAATGGAGCCGTAGTCTGTGAAACTAGAGGCCTGAATGGATGAGAAGGCCCGGCGCTTCTAGTGTACGTGACACGTTGTGAAGCTTCTCTCCGGTGCTTCTCCTTTTCTGTGATGTATGGAGTACGGGACCCTGATAGCTGCATGCCACGTGCGGTAGATAATTCAACCTCATCGATTTGATTTTGGGAAGCCGCAGGCCATGCCGAAAGGCGGAGGCGGAGCTTTGTTGCGTGGTGAACAATCTGATTGTTTGTTGGCGAGAGCGATCACTTCACTGCAAGCCAAGATGCGAGCGCTGCATTCCAAGCGTTCACGGTTCAAGGGTGGAAACTCCGATCTCTGCTTGTTCATCATGTGGTCTGGAAGCGATAAAAAAGTAAACGTCGTTACACCTTTCCTTTCGCAAGGTATGTACATCACAAACCTTCTCAACTTGGTAGAGCTTATTTTCAACCGACTACGACCATGCCGTTATTACATTGGTAAGCTCTTAAACTACAATGTTATTGAAGAGAGACAAAGAGCCAGAGTGACTCACTCTCCATTGACAAAGGAACAGTGACTGTTGCCTAGGTAGCAGACATTCTGAGCAGGAAGTACAAAAACACCTCTCTTCCTCTCAATTCCATCCCTCATCTCTCTTTTGCAACAATCCCCAAGATCACACAATTGAGTGACTGGACTCGCTCTTCAATGCACAAACAGCAAAATTCCTCCATAATTCTCACCCACCAAACTCATTCCCTCACAATGTCCTCTTCCCAGGAAGCTCAGAAACCCAGACTCGCCCAACACAACAAGACCAACGTCACTTGAGAAAAAGGAAAGAAGAAAGGAACTTTCAACTTAATCACCTAAACGGCTCAATCAATCAGATTACCTGCGATACTACCATACACGCAAAGTGGGTGGTTGTCGATTCAAGGTATCTGTGAAGTATTGTATTCTATTGTGAATGGAGACTGGAGGGTGTTATTGATTCAGGGTATTTAGGCTACTAAGGGGGTAATCTGAAGTAGCCAAGTAAGATAGATGGGGTGATATGAATGGCCGGGGGCATTGAGGGATAAGTATTATAATATGACCCTTGGGATCCTTTGTTGTCAGGAAGAGAGCTTGATATGCTTCCTTTATCTACTAGGTAAGCTACAAGTCTATTTTGGAATGCATCTACATCTTTTTCGTATGGTATCTCTCCGTAAGAGAAATAACTGTCCGATTCGGGGCACACTCTACCCTACCAAAACACCTACCAAAACACCCACCAAAAATTAATAAAATAACAAAAGAATTATACACTTTCAATTTGAAATGCATCTAATTGAATTAGCTAAATTTTAGTTGGTTGTATTTAGTGGTTGTTTAGTTAGTCGATTGTTTTAGAGGTGGTGGTCTATGCCCAAATCGGACACGTTATTTCTCCTATGGAGAGGGTATTTTATGCCGGCTACGTACTAGTTGTCGAGTGCTTGTAGTGCTTTCAAGCCTCACGAGTCAAATCTTAACTCCTATTTACTTCGTTTCTATATTTGAATATAAATGCAATATAAAAAAACAGTTTAAACAAAATATTAGCATTCTTTCACAGTAAACAAACTTTTTGCTTGTTGTGTAGCGAATTTCCTTGTATGCAAAGTAAAGCTTGTTGGTAGAACTTATCCAACTTCCACGTCCATAGCAGACTCGAAGCCACTTGGGAGTAATCAATTAGCCCAAGAAAATGAAAGTAAAGAAAAACACGACCAAATCCTTTTCCATACTATACAACGAATCTCAGGCCTAATGTTCATATATCCTTTTCCAGGGAAAGACTACAAAGAACCCCTCCACCCATCAGACCCCTTTTCCAAAGACAACCCATGTTGAATATAGCCAAGAAACATGTTAGGAGCACATATCTCAACTCCTCTACAACGAATAAATGGTTGTTATTTTCTTAGCAGAATATAAGCAAGACTTCTTTCAATAATGTCGTATGCCAATTGCCATTCGTCCGTCATCTCCAAATCAATCAATAACCTCACACATCTCACACAAAGAACATCCCTAAAAGCTTAACATAAACCAACCATCTCCAAATTTCAGTCGTACCTCTCATAACTATCTACTCCAACCATTTTGCAAAATATATCTTGTCAATAATATTCCTTCTCAACTGCCTCGCATGATTAAAATACAACCACTTATATACCATTATACTAATAGGTAATCTGCACAATAACACGACCATCCTATAGCTATATAATCACGTACCTTCTATCGACTTATAGAAGTCGATTCAAGAGTGTTTAGAGATGAGGACATGATGTGTCAGGAGGGATTGTCTCCTCATATATGGGTATGTATTCTTTACTCCTAGAAAAGGAAGGAAGTGAAAAGGATAAACACCTACACTTCGCTCTAGCATATTCTTCCTCACCTCAAATAACTACTTAACTTGTAAGAGAGATATCTGTAGTTTGCTAGTAGATATAAGTTATGTAGATATAGAACAAAACACTGTTTATCTGCGGTAGGGTACCCAGAGGTAAACGAAAGGCTACTAAGGTTTGTATATGCATTGAACAGTGACCAAATGCAAGATCCTAATGTCAAAATATGAAGTCTTCTTTAGAATCCTTAGGATTGTTTGGAATAGGTCTTGGTTAGAGATAAAGACGTTCTTGAGCTTTGCGTGCAAATTCTATCATACACTGCTTGCCGTCTCTTCTCTCTGCAGGACGTAGACCGTGGGTACGGGAACCTCTTCTTCTTCTTTTTCTACCACAAAACCTGGGCTTTCTTTACACGCACGCAACACCAATCCACAAAAAACCACATCTCCAAAAGGGACGTGTGTGTAGTTTCTCTCTTGCCAACCTTAGTCTCACCCAAATCAAATCAATGATTTGTTAACTCGTATTCAGCAAGTAAACGGCGCAATGTCTACCTTTTCCAACAATGCTTCGTTCTGCAGCGATACTGCCTCAACATGCTCTAACACTTCGTCAACCTCACCAGAGGCATCCTCCAACCCACAAGAATCCTCCTCACTAGAGCTGACTTCTGTCTGGTCGGTCGTCGTCAACGCACTATTCGTTCGATACCGTCCAAGATTATTGCTGACAGCGTGGTTCTTCCTTCATACCCCAACTCCAGTTTTCGTGGCTGTTGGAATGTCGGCAACCTTAGCTGTGAGTATCACCTCACGTTCCATCTGCTGGACCAGCAACATTGACATTGACAATTTCTAGTGGACTTGGAACAACGTCATGGACGGCTTTGTTTCATGTGACGCTGGAGATCTTGTCACGATCGACTTCTGGGCACAATTCATGGTGATCGAGCCTCGTGGCCTTGACTCTATTTGAGAAATCCCTTCTCCATAGTAGTATATTTGTCGGCCGGGGTCATCTCCATCACTTCGGAGTTGAGGCTTTTTTGTCAAGCTTGCAACACAACATTCTCCATTCCAGCCGGACACAACTATCTCGAAGTAGCAACACAACATCCTCCTCCAACCATCATGGTGGACCCTACTAAGGTACCAAGAACCTACTGATGTTAATCGCATGGATTGGACTGATCGTATAGAGTAGATGGAACTGGAAGCGCATCTCTCTTATTTGTCCAAACCTCGAGCCTTCACAAACCGATTTATCTGCTCTCTTGTGAGCTTTTCATTATATTGTTGTTCTTGCACTTCGTAAAACGAGATGATCTCTTGAGTGCTATCGACGATGGCCTCAATATCGATATTACTCTCCGCTAGCCAACTTGCCAGTCTCTGGACCTTATTCTGAGGCCTTCCGCCTTGCCGATCACCATTTCCAGCTTTGGATTGGCCTGCTGAGTTCAACGCAGCATGGGCAGCGGTCGCAATGGTACTAGCAGAGTTGCTAGCAGATTGGATGCCTGTGGTATTTGGCCGAAGGACAAGGGCAAGAAGAATTGCCATTACCGCAATTACATGGGGTGGAAACAACAAGGGAAGATCCGTCATGTAGTGATCGTTGATGATGGACCAAGCGAGAGCGCCCTCTTCCGTCGTGAGAGAGAAATTCCCTTGTAACGCAGTCAAAGTCCTGTACGGATGATGCACAATCATTTGAGAGCTCATTTCTGATATCAAGAAGAATTCGCATTCGCCAAGTTTCGACGTGTCACTACTGAAGAAGTCTGAAAACAAGAAGTTAGTGATGTGCCACAACGGAGCTGGTATGGCACGCAATACCTGGCCATAATGTCCGACCTTCGCTCACTACAAGTCTGATATGATGTGGACATTCCTCCATCTTACACGCCAGATATACTGCTGTTGCAATTACCAAATACGGATTTGTTCGTCTGATCTCGACTTTCGTATAGAATCGGCGGACATAGAGCTGAGCGGTAGCCATAGCTTGCTGTCGAACACCGAGTCGTTTCCCAAGCCTCGCAATTTCTGCCGCACGTATCAGTCAATGTATGTCCGTGGAAAAGAATGTACCAGGACTCACGCTGGTTGAAATAAATGCTCAGATGGCGTATCGGGGGCAAGGCGTACATCTGTACAAGGCTCTGGTCCTCCTCTTCCAATTTCTTGCGGATATCCTCCAGCTGCTCTCTCGTGAACTTCCAGTGTCGCCGCTGTGTAGATTCCCAATACGAGGCGGCCATTGTCGTCGGCTTGGTCTGCTGGATGCTGCGTTTCCTCTTTCTTCTATGAAGAGACCTTTAGTGGGCTCCGTTCCACCACTCGGACTGAGGGTCTTAAGTACTTTGGGCACTTCTATTACCTTAGGGTAATACTTGCTACAGCTGCTTCTCCTAAAGGCATGAGGTTAGCTGCTTCGGTACTGCGACAAAGGCTCCAGAAAGAACACGACGTCGAGGCTTGTAATAAATGCTTTAGACGAGGCTGTGAAAGCTAATCAGACAAGCTGGTCGGCCAGCAAATGGGATGAGCCTGATTAGCTACGGTGACGTACGACAGCCCCTTTGGCACTTTTCTCGCTTCAGCAGGCTTGACCAGAGTCGGTTTCTGCTGGCTGGCTTGCCGACTTGAAGAATGCCTGCCCGAATTTGATAACCAAGTACCGTACAGTACACAGCTTCAGTATAACCACCTCTTCCATTAATTCGATAGATTATGCGACAAGCTTCGCATCCATGATAACTCCTGTCTTCCATCCAGGGACCCTTTTCATGGCTCATAATAGAGCCATGATTGAGAAACCATAGCACAACTCGCTCCCGACGTCACAATGGACCTGCCAGAAAGCCAGAACTCGAGGGACGCCAGGATAGAGCAGCTATGGAGGAAATTGGATACACAAAATAAGGGCAAGCTGGATGTCAATGGCCTCCGAAAAGGCTTGCGCAAAATTGATCATCGTGGGCAACCAGAAGTTTCTCATCCACCCCCCTAATAACTAATACTTTCTTAGCACTCAAAAACGCAGATGATATGCTTAAAGATGTCGTAAGAGCTGTCGATACGAATCGAGATGGTCTGATTCAATATGAGGGTATGCCCCGTAGTCTCTTCGGGGGTCTTCGAAGCTGTGCATATGTTGTCCTAGAAGTAGTAATTAGCTAACTGCCTATTACCCTAGAGTTCCGAATATTCGTCGAACATACGGAGAGGGAGCTGTATGCTCTGTTCAAATCCATCGACCGGGATCACAATGGAAAGATAGACAAGGGCGAGATGCAGGCTGCGTTTAGCAAAGCTGGGCTGGCAATGCCCAAGGCGAAGCTTGAAGAGTTCTTCAAAGAGGTCGATATGAACAATGATGTTGGTAAAATACTCTGAAGAGGTCCTATACTCCCGCTGACGCTTCGCTGCTAGGGTTATATAAGCTTTGACGAATGGAGGTAAACACCCCCAATCTCTTTTGAAATTGTTGTGATCCGAACCTACACTGGTTTGGTTCTACGTGACCAAGCAGGTGACTTGTTTTGCATCTGCTATTTGCGACATGTGAAGTGTTCAGGAGAATATGCTTAAAAGTTCACCGTGAAGGATTACACTCGTTGGAATCAACTCGATGAATGAGAGTAGCTTGAGTGAGCAAAACAGAAGGAAAAGCGACCGTGACGGTTGTCTTGGCTCCCTACCAAGCAGCTGCATGCTGAAACTAGCCATGTGCTCTATAGTTGTAATCTGGACTGACTCTGTCTAGGAATTTTCTCTTGTTCCTACCCGCGACCTCGAAGACAAATTCTTTAAAGTCTGTATTATCATATTATAGCTCTTCAGTTTCTATGAACGCAGAAGGAGATACTGCCATAAGGGAAGAGACGCTGGAAGGCTTAGGTAGAATTCCCTCTTTTCTAGAAATTCTCTTTGGCGCGATTTTAAACATCGCAACGCCAAAACGAAAAGCACCCTCAGATCTACAAGCTTCAACAGCATCACCTCTCATAACAGAGAGTACACCACAGTTGGAATACAACCAAACACGCTTCACCATGGCCAACGATGAGGAGGAGACCAGTCAAATTTCTGAAGAACCAATCGTCAGGAAGTCTTTGCTGACCGAGATCTTGCCGCATCCAGGGTATTTCGCAGCAGGTGGTATTGCTGGCGTAATTTCTCGAACCGCAACTGCCCCTCTCGATCGATTGAAGGTCTATTTGATTGCAAACACGGGCGAGGTTGCATCAGACACCATCAAGTTGGCGCAGAAAGGCGACACTGCTGCAGCCGTGAAGAGCGTCGGACGCCCACTAGTAGTGGCCACCAAAGAACTATGGAGAGCGGGTGGCATGAGGAGCCTATTTGCAGGTGTGTTGGTACCTATAGATCTTATGAACTACCTCTAATCAGACACAGGCAACGGTCTTAACGTGCTCAAAGTCATGCCAGAATCAGCAATCAAATTTGGTTCTTATGAAGCTGCTAAGAGAGCGCTGGCTCAGCTTGAAGGGCATGGTGACACTCAGCAAATAAACAGTTACTCCCAGTTCGTCGCGGGTGGTGCCGGTGGTGTAATTTCACAGTAAGATATCCGAGTTATAAATCCAAGTTTCTCAGCTGACCAGCTAAAAGGTTGTTTGTCTATCCTATCGATACGCTCAAGTTCCGGTAGGTAGATCATTTGCTTTATTTATTATCATAATCACTGACGGATATCTAGGATGCAATGCGAGACTGTAGAAGGTGGACTGCATGGAAACGCGTTGATCATTGCGACCGCTAAGAAGATGGTTCAGCAAGGAGGCATTAAATGTGCTTACCGAGGCCTTACAATGGGTCTGGTTGGGATGTTTCCCTACTCGGCCATAGATCTGGGCACATTCGAGTTTCTAAAGCGCACTCTTGCTCGACGCACTGCCAAAAGAATGGGTTGCCACGAGGACGATGCTTTACCGGGATCCTTCGCTACAGGTTGCATCGGAGCATTTTCAGGAGCATTTGGCGCATCAGTCGTCTATCCAATCAACCTCATTCGCACCAGACTCCAGGCTCAAGGAACGGTACTCCACCCACAAACGTACGACGGCGTCATCGATTGTGCGCAGAAAACAATAAGCAAGGAAGGTTTCCGAGGACTTTTCAAGGGCATTACCCCGAACTTGTTGAAGGTAGTACCAGCTGTGAGCTGCACTTACGTCGTGTACGAGAATGCCAAGAAGTTCATGAATCTGAGGTAAGGATTTAGAGAGACGGTATAATGATAGTTAGTAGAATGGATATACCAAACCGCAGTTACTGCTGAAGTTATCTCAGAGCTCGGCGGTACCATGACGCATTTCCAGGGCGTTTTTTGTAAATAGTAGTGGCGTACCGGCAGGAAGACTGGGATATGTGGCCTATAGGCGTTCAATAAAGAAACATATTTGAAGCACTGTGTTAGGTTGCGTCGCTTATGGTCGCATTGCAATTCAACAATATGATTTCTCAAATTGGCTTTAACAAGGATTACGTTGATTCTCCGAAGCAAGACGAAAGCTAGTCTTATTTATGTACAATGAGTCCTCGAATGTCTATTGTTGAGCAGAGAACCATACGCCATCTATATGCTATGTAATATACACACTATGCTGCACCATAAAATGCTAAGCCTTCTCCTTAGACAGAGTATTGTAAGCCCACTGGTAAGAGCCCAAGAATATCGACCCTCCAGCACTAATCCAAAACACTCTGGGACCAATACCAGCAAAGAAAGCCCTAGGCCCACTATCTTTCAGAATTTGCTTCAATAAAGGTACCAAAGCCGTCTTCTCCTTAGCTAACATGATCCGTGTCTTTAGAACATCCAAAGGCGTCGTGACACCGGCCGCAATTGCTCCAGCCACACTCCCAAAGAGACCACTCTCGACTGGACTGATCTCATCCTTTCCCGATGTTCGACGTCGATATTCTTTCATGGATTCCCAGAGCGGGAATTGGATAACCGTGAATGGTACCTCTCTCATAATCGTAACAGACCATCCTCTATACATCTCCCTCCACACACCTGGTACACCAACAGTCCTTACTTGTCCCAGTATGGCTTTCAAAGCAGACAGACTTGAAGGATGTTGTCCTGCCTGCGCTCTCTGCTTTACCACCTCCGTCGGCACCCTCACTGCACACGCAGCTATCTCCCCTAAACTAGCCGCAACCATATGTTCAATTGGCGCTGTCCATTCTCCCGGTATTTCTCCCTTGGCAGCCTTAGCCTGCCTCCTCGCCGAGAGGAAAGCCTTTGAATACTCGTAAGTACAAAAGAACAATGCGGCACCCGGTGCAGAGCCAATGATCGCACTGCCAACACCCCGATAAATGCCGGTGAAACCACCAGAAGCAAGGAAACCCGAGGACGATTGAAGGCGCGTCTTCAGGGTGTCGAGAGGGTAGAGCGAGAGGTCGACAGTGGTTCCTGCGAGGCCGCCAGCTAGGAGCGCCGTGGTGAAGTTTGTGGGGTGTTGAGAGGACATGTCGAAGATGTGAAGCTGTAGCTTGGTTGAGAGAGGCGAATGATGCCTCTAAGGGTGGTGAATGAGGCCGAAGCCTACATGGAAAATGAGGATTCTTATTTTACATTAGTTGTACCTTAGTGACGAGGTTGAAGCTCCGCGACACGGAGCCTTGCTGCAATGTAAAATTTAGACGTGACACGGCGTGTCTCTAGACCAACAAAAACAATGTACTTGGACCTTCTTCCTACATTATACTTACTTATCGACATCTCAGCCTTCCGAAAACTCACTTTTACATCTCCGCCTTGTTTGCAAGATTGGCTGAGTATGCAATGGCCATTAAGCCTATATCCGCACTCAGGTTCAGTCGAGCCATCTGGGGAACAACGTCCGAGGCATTGAGGTACGGCGGTCATCATGTGGCGAGCGGCTCGCCAACTCCTCCCATTGGTATGCTGGTACATCCGAGTCTGTTCAAACAAGTTGCAATAAGCTAATTGATGATCCGTAGGTCTTGCAGTCAGTGGTGGTGTTGATTCCATGGCCCTGGCATATCTCTGCTCACGGCTTCGGGATCAAAATTACCCATATTATACTCATGCTCTAGCGGAAAGATTGAATGATCCCGGGACCAGTCTTGAGAAACGGAAAGCAGCCGGTTATAATTCCGCCGTTAAAGGACTTCGCCTTCGGGCTTTTGTTGTTGACCATGGTGTGAGAAAAGGTAGTGATAAGGAAGCCTCCTTGGTGGCTAACATGTTGGGTAAACTAAGTAAGTAAGTCTCAGTACCTAGTAATTCACTCACGACCACCTGAGGACTAACAGAACTAGAAATACCAACTGAAGTACTCAAAATTACCTGGCCCGGAGATTCTAGTCCAGTAGGAATGCCAAATTTCGAGTCTTTGGCGAGGAAATATAGATTCCAGGCATTGGGCAGAGCCTGTGAAAAGCATGGGATCTATTCTTTGTTACTAGCTCATCATGAAGATGACCAGGCTGAGACTGTGCTCATGAGAGTGCTTAAAGGTCACCGCAGCCATGGCCTTACAGGAATGGAGCCATCTGGTGAAATCCCAGAATGCCATGGCTTGTATGGAGTTCACCAGAGCGGTAATATGGGGTTCCCGCTCAAACGCGGAGTTGGAGATGTAAGGGGCCCAATGTATGCAGAAAGAGGCGGTGTTCGGGTCTACCGGCCATTGTTGACTTTTAGTAAAGCTTCCCTAAAAGCAACCTGCGAAGAAAACAATGTTGGTTGGTTCGAAGATCATACCAACGCAGATCCAACTCTTACAAATCGCAACGCAATCCGGCACATTTACAACAACTACAACCTCCCCAGAGCCCTCTCAAAATGTTCAATTCTCTCCCTCTCAAGACGGATTCGCGAAAAGATGACTAATAGGACTGAATTAGCAAATCGTTGGTTTGCTCAAATCCCAAAACTAAGCTTTGGCCCACACGCAGGCACGCTCTTTGTCCGTTTTCCAAAAGACTTGACAAGGGGAGAAAATGAAGCGATCCCATGCTCTGTCTACTCGAAAGTAGCAGCATTACTGCTCCGCAAAGTAATTATGATCGTTTCACCTCAAGAACATGTACGACTCTCATCCCTAAGCGGAGCAGTTGCTAAAATCTTCCCCGAACTCTGCAAAACCTCTCAAGAACCCGCAACAGCACTAAAAAGAACAGACTTCACAGTGGCAGGAGTAAAATTCTCTCCAAAAGTCAAGGGCACAGCATTTACATCAGAAGGCAACGAGAATCAATCAACGCAAGCAGAAGATCATGAAGATCTCATGCGTGAATGGTTTTTATGCAGACAACCTCATTTCTCCTTGCCAGAGCACCGACCACACATCACCGTCCCTGCAGGATATTCATCTACAGGGGCTCTAGAGCCAGAGGCAGAGAGTAAGATGGAGAATTTGGCTAATTATTGGACACTACCCTGGACTCTCTACGATAACCGTTACTGGATCCGCATCCACAACCCGCTCTCCACACCCCTTCAAATCCGACCCTTCCAACCCTCGGACAGCAAACCACTCGATCACATCCTTCGATCCACGAAAGGAAGTGTAGGCTTACATACACTACGATCCAAACTTTCTAGGTATGCACCAGGTGATCTACGATGGACAATACCAGCCGTAGTACTTGAGATTCAGGAGGGGGTGGAGAGGGTCATTAGCTTGCCGACTTTGCAGGTTCGAGTTAACAATCAGGTGGTTTGCCAGGTTAGATATAGGCATATTGACCTGCCTTCCAGTTTTAATGCGAGTTCTATGAGTTGGGAGAACTGAATATTTTAAATTGGTTATGAAGTGTTTGGAGATGGATATCCCAAACTAATGTAACATATGCTACTTCTGTCAGAAGCGCTAGACACATATAATACCCAGACCACAGACAGATGAATAAAAATTATATCCAAACACATCAATCGAACATCTTAGGTAGCTGCCGCTGCGGCAGTGGATTCAGCAGCGGGAATATCAGCAGTTGCTTTCTCGTACCGGATGGGTTTACGTCCATTGCTCTTATAATACAACATCACATCCGCTCCTCCTTTCCAGACGTGAGCTCGCAGAGTTGCGAGACTCATTGTAATGGGTAATTTCTGCAGTGGTTAAGTTAGAAAAACACATGCAAAATAAATGGTTGCATAGATATGAGATTTACCTGATCATAACAGTATAGTTCCAAATATTCTTCTGGTCGTAAAGCATTAGGGTCCGGGGTTTCCGGTGCTGCTTCGATGCGTTCGGCGACGTAAGATAGGATCTTCTTGACACGCAGCATGCGGTTGGCATTTAGACGGGAGTTACCATCTGGACCGGCGATGCTAGGTAGGAGATCTTGCCATGGTTGTAGGACGAATGAGACTTTGATTGGCTCCTTGATTGGAATTTTGTTCTGTTTTGCTTGTTAGTCGGAATTGTTTTAAATGAATAAAACCATCATCTTGTAGACGTACCCGTAATAGGAGATCACCAAGCCACATTGGTCCTCGTTCTTCAATTAGAGATGCATCTTCACCAACTGTCTCGACCGTGCCTCTGTATAGATCGGCACTTCCACCTGACGTCTCTTCTTGGATGATGACTGTAGTCATAGGCGGAGGCTTCAGAACAGGAGTCTCGTTTGGTAAGCTAGGCGTAATTCCGCTTTCAAGAGGATCATCGGGATTCTCAAGTAGAAATTTGTCGTAATCCTGTCTAATCTTTTGCACGATACCATAGAGGCTATCATCAACTTCTTTGGTAGACTTGCTTTCCGAGCTTTCTGATTCCTCAGCTTTGTCTTCTACCACGACTGGTTTCTCTGTATTTACAGAGGGAGAACGACCAAGCTTCTTGCTTCCAAAGGACATGGACATGCTCTTCATGCTGAATTTCTTACCGAATCCCTTTGTGCCGTTCTTTTCTTCATCTTGAGGTGCTGCGGGTGACTTGACATCGGCTGGTTCTCCGGGCGTGGCAGCTGGCTTGGTTGCATTTGTGTCAGACGTATGGAGAGGTGCGTTTGCAAAGTAGCTATCAGGAGATTTCTCAGCCGAATTCCGGCTCAATTGTGATGTTCGTTTGTCGAGCGGAGCTCCATCTTCTGAGACTGCTGGCAATTTGTTGACAGGCGCAGGTGTTGCAATTCCGATTCCCATTCCAGGTGTCATTGGGTACTGTGAACAGTTTGCTCGAGGTGTTACCGGCGAGCCTTCTTGCCAAGTGCTTAGTGGTGTCGTAGGCATCTGAATAGACATAGGCGCATTCCTACGCTTGACCTCGAGATTCTGTTTGTGTGTTTCAGTGAGCTCTTTTCGATATGCCTCATCTCGCTTGATCTGCTCATCGATGGTTCTTGAAAATATGTGTCGTAGTACCCATTTTCCCAGGTTGACTTGAGAAATATCATATCAGCTAGGGCCATAAATTAAAGCACTAGGATAGGGCTTACTTCTCTGATCCTCCCGAAATTCAATGGGCTCATCCAATGCAAGCTCGTCGGCATACATCTCGGCATCAAAGCAATTATACTCTTCTAGAACCACAGCTAAACGACCCGTCCTTGTATCTACAGAGCACCAAGGAGCAACAGCCTCCATGGTATTCACTTCCGGCTCAACATCTTCAATGTGCCGTTTTCCGAATGATTGAACAGGAATACACTTTTCGTTTGTGAGCTTTTAGATGCTGCAGACCTTAGCAGATTTAGACTTACCGATAATAAATCCCACAATAACACATCCCCAGCGGTATCCAATGTCAAAACTCTTCTACGATCATTAAGTAGCCTGTGTTTCACCAAACCATGCTGTCCCTCAATTGTCTCTTCTGGTAATGAGTGAATTGGCACAATAACCCCAATGTCAGGATCTACAATCACTTCAGATGGTTTCCTTGCGCCGCTCAAGAGCGAGAAAGTAGTGCTAGCGTCCGACTCTCTTATTGAGGGAGCTGGAAAGCTTGCTGTATTTGAGATTCGTAGTATCGATTTTGCAGGAATCTCTTTCTTTGAGTTTCCATTGGTGGCGGGTGTAGACAGATGTGTTAGTCTTGAAGTTGCACTTGATGCGCGATGATGTCTATACGCTTCTGGCAGTTGAATCTCCGCACCAATATCAACATTCGACCAGCGGTTGATGGAAGAACTAGATGTTGCAGTCCAAATGTAGTCTCCGCAAGCAATAACTTTGCTAACTCCCTCATTCTCATGCGCGACTGCGAGTGAAAGGCCGTCATCTAGCTCGCCAAGAGTGCCTCTAACATCAGTCTTTACAACCAATCCTGATCGATCGCCGCTGTAGAAAACACCCAGATCCGGATCATCGGAATACAGAGACCATACACTATCATTGTGCATTGTTAGAGTATGCATGCATCGTCCAGCCGTAACACTCCAGACCTTAACGGTCTGGTCCGAGCTCGCAGTCATAATCATATCGCCTGCCTCATTAATGAGAATATCCCTAACATTATCTGTGTGACCCAGAAACTTTGTAATTCTTTTCCCAGAGTTAGGATCCCAGAGTCGGACAATGGATTCCGGCCCTCCACTTGCAAGTATTGTCCGACTGCAGCTCAGCGCATACACGGAGCCCTTTTCGCTCCTCTCCTCGTCCCCGACCTCAATTTCGAGCTTCTTGCCCGCGCCATTAAGATCCCAAAGACATATTCGCCGGTCAAGTCCTCCTGATGCAACCCAATCGGCCTGCGGATTCGGAGTCGCCAAACACTTCACGTAGTCCGCGTGCTGTCCAATTGTTTGTGGCGCTTCTTCTGGATTCGACAAAGGTCGCCATACTCTGACAGTCAGATCTGAGGATGCCGATACCAGTGCCGTCTTATTCTGCGCAAGGACTATGTCGTTCACCCAATGTGTATGCGCCTGAGTCTGGGAGCGGAAGGTCGTAGAGGGAGCTTTCTTCGACTGGGGTGGATCTTCTGGGGACTCGAAGGGATTTTCAGATGGCTCATTTTTCAGATCCAGCCCCAAATTCCATGCGCAAATCGCGCCGTCTCTCCCTCCAGAATAGCTGGGCAGCAGAATAGATCAGCTCGGTTCAAAGTCAATACTCGGCGCCAACGTTGCCAACTTACAGGATAGATTGATCGCTATCGACCGTGAGTCCATTGACTCCCAACCGATGACCGCCTGGAGAGTTTGCAAGGGGTAAGACTGGATTTCACAAAAAGGCGATCAGTTATCTCGTTGTCGAAGTCGTAGAGGAGACAAAGGCTGGTTGCGACTTGCGGGGATTATCAAATATCAGCGAGACTTACCATAGCTTATCCTCTGCCTCGCCTTTTTGGCCATAGCCGCTGGTTATAGTGATGCGTTAATCATGCGCATGGGACGTGCAGCAATATAGTCAGTCGTTCACAGATCAAAGGATTGAGTTCACACAACTGGGCTGGTTGTTGCAAGACGCAAGATGGGATGGGTGGTGTGGTTTGCACGCTAATATTGGCACCGAACGAAGCCCGAGGACAACAGTACGGTGGTAGTAGCCTCCGCATTATCTCATCAGGTCCACAAGAGATACTGTACAATACCCTTGACTATTTAAGTGTGGGGCTGGGGGGCGCGTGTACTGTATCATACTGAGAGTCTGTCTTGCAGCGCAGCACGTTCCTTGGGAACAGCCGCCGGCTAAATAAACTTGCCAAGGATGCTCATCAGGGGGGCGGCGTAACCGTGATGTACAGCAGTTAGTAGTACTACTAGTAGTAGTAGTACGACGTATTCGTATCACCGGAGGCACAGTAATATTTCGTAAGTAGTGGTGGCACAAGAAGAAGACCAGAAGGGAAACTGTCTTCAAGGGCTTGTAGTCTAGGAGTCTAGCAACTCATATAACTCACATACATATAAACTCATGTTCTTCGCCTTAGCCTAAGAACATTCATTACCCTACCTTTACTTCCCGATGACTACAATTGCATTGCAAAGGCCTTTTCGTGTACTTCATAGTTTCATTCGCCCTCTCGAGGCATCGTGCTAGCATAAATGAGCCCTCGCACCAATCACCCAAGCTTGGAGTGATCTAAAATCTAAAAACAAACATTGGGGGCCTCGAAGGCTTCACCCCAGGGTATCGAACCCCCAACGCCATACATACAATACACAATTAGTCCAACAATGAATGATAATTCCAAGCACCAACCGATGCACTGTACTCTCAAAACGCCTTCCTTTCCAATGCAAACTCCCTTGCCATCACCGACACAGCTGCTCCCATGCGAAATCCCCGACAAACCCACGGTTCATGAGAATCGCTGCAATATTTCTACGTTGTTGATACATGTGGGCTTCATGGTAACAAGTAGTATCGAATCCAGCAGCGACACATAAAGCATTTGTGCAAACAAATACTCCGCAGTCGTATCCGTTGTTCTGTACTGCACACTTGGTCTTCGGCTCCGTCCACTCATTACGTTTATAATCTTTCCCCAGCATAAACTTCAGCCACTCGTGAACTGGTTTGATGAAGAATTGAGAGCCGCCGCCCATGCTGTCGAAGTATTCGATCGTCTTTGCGCATGGTCGAACGACTCCAATAGTCCAATGACTACCTCGGCAGATTGGAATGAATACTGTATCAACCTCCAGAAGACCCGGTCCCCTTGGACAAAATTTTCTCTTCATGAGACGCTCAGTACTTTGGACTCCCTTCTTATTGAGGTTGTCAAAGAAGAAACTGTTGTGGGCTATAAATTTTGGTATTGTGCTAACCGCCTCTCCAGCAGCTTTGGCCTCCGCTGTAGCCGCATCATTGGCAGCTTCCACTATCCATTCGATATATGTATTGATAATTTCATCATTAAGCCAGGCATGGCTGCCGAGCAAAGTAGAGAAGTCCTTAAGCGCAAGCGGTGTTCCAAGTAGGGAGGTAGTTATCGTGTTCGTATTTTGGAGCACACTACTGACTTTGGATTTCCATTCCTTGCTGAGGGGCTGTACTAAATCTTTAGTTGGCGTTCGACGACTTAAGCGTGCCTTCTTCCTAGCTTCGGCTGCGTCCTTCTTCTCCTTTTCCCTACGTTTCTCCAGGAACGCTAGGCGCTTTGCTCGTGATTCTGATGAAGGAGTCAGGACATGGACCTGTTTCTTTGTTTCAATCGAGGCCTCTCCGGACTCTTTCTTCAATATTCCCTTCGAGGGCTGCAATTCTCCATGTCTTGGTTCATGCATTGGTACCATGCTATAATCAAAATCTTCCTCCAGTTCTAGTGCAGTCTCTACGTCCACACTGGTCATCTCTTTCTTCGCTCGCATTTGGGCGGCATTGTGAACAGACCACCTCTTCAGGTTCATATGTTCCTCTATTGTGTTCGGCTTTGCCAGATGTTCCTTCATTCTTTGGTAATCCTTGTTGAAGATGTCCAAACTAGCCCCCGTCTTTTTAGGCATCGTTGGCGGTGCTTCTCTTGCTCGTGCTCGGTCTTCTGAAGTGAGACGTAGTTTTCCATCTGAATCCGTGTAACAAAACGGATTCTCAGCTGAATAAGGTCCCGGCATTTTGCGGGTCTCATTGATTTGCATTTTTGCGACATCTTCCAAGATGCTATGCTCTTGTTGTGATGCGGCTGGCAGAGGGGTGGGCACTGGTACTGGGAGTGGCCCCTTCGTCTTAACAGCTGGATTTCCATTCATTTCAATGCCAGCGCTCTGCTCTTCATCATTCCCCTTTCCATCATCGTTTGGTGTATGCGTTTCCATTGATCTGATTTGAGGCCATTGCCATCCTTGTCGCAATGGTTGCAATGGTTCGGGATTTCGTAATGGTTTGGTGTCTGGCGTTAGTTCTAGGTCACTCATGGCGGAGTCCTGAGAACCATCTTCAGAACCGCTCAAGAGAGCCTCCTCGTCATGGTCTTCTCCTACGTCCACCATAATGGTATCGTCCCCGGCATGTAAAGGTGCGATCTTGTTCTGCTCTTCTTGAGACTTCTGTGTATCTTCTTCGCCCGGTAGACTTTGTCTTCTGACGCGCGTGAATTCTGGTGGAAGCCAGAACTGTTCGGCCCGCTGTTCAAAATCCCGCTCTGTAATACAACCTGTGTAATCGACTACTCCGCGGCCACCCTTTCGATGTCTATCGAGCGGATGTGTTGAGAGTATGGGTTCCCGCCTACGTGGTTTTGGCTTTGGCTCTGGTAACTGTGTGCGCTTCGTCTTGCGTCTCTTAATAGATGTGATGCCATCCGCTCTGGGTATGGCTTGTTGAATATGGGTCTCTGCAACAACTATATGCATATCAGCATCTTGCAACATTTGCGCCCACACAATTGAACCTACTTTCAACATTTCTATGCGTTAAGGTGTAGAGAGTGTTTGAGATGGAAATGATAGGTGCTGTGATCCATGTCATTGCGCCGCCGACATTTTGTCGCATTCTCTCAAAAAAGGTGGGTTCGTAAAGTGGTTGGTTGTTTATTTGTGGCACCTGCGTGGTAATATCAGTGACTGAAAGGCCTTCCTGCCGATGGGGGAAAGCCCTTTACCATCTCGACCACTTCCAACACCGGTACTGAGTTGGGTGTCAATTGCTCCTCCGCTCTGCGCTTTTGTCCCGTGGCCATTACACTAGGATCCTGCGACGACCATCGAGTCGCCGCAAGGGACTTTCTGATAAGATGGATTCAAAAGACGTAGTTCGATGAGCTGTAAAGCTTTACTAAGGGGTCAAGCTGTGATGGAGCTTGGATGTTGCTTGTTGAATGGTGACGTTCGGCGCACGATTGGTTTGTTTACCAGCAAGTCGCACCAACAAAGTAATTGCTGAAGTTCAAGTCGAGATCAAAATTGAACCGAATAAAAAAGAGTTTTGGGGAGAGAAGAATCAAAAAATGTTGCTCCGAAGCTGAAAAAGTCGTGAGAAACGAGGATCGAAGTCAAATGGCGCGCCTCATGGAAATGTAGAAGGCGGGGCGAAATTAAGGTTGAGGCTAGAGCCGGGAACCCTGTTGTACAGTCACGTGGTCAAAGAAACAAGATGCACGTGCAGCCGACGGCAATTCACTGACTTTGGTGCAGAAAGAAACTCAGTACTAGCGCTGTGCTACCCACCTAGCTACCTAAATGCTGATGAAGAATGTAAATGCAACCTGGTATATTCACTAGTCAACACCACAGATTGGGATGCATTGAGGGGAGAGATTAAATCACTTTCACTTTCTATTGCCATTCAACTACCTATGCTAACAAACAGTAAGTATCTATTCTATACAACTAAGGCCGTAAAAATATAATCTCATATCAAGCACTACAATTGCGCTCTAGCCTCACCCAGCTTCTTTGACGCGAAAGCACCGAAATACTCATTCAGCGCATCAATCGTCCCGGGTCCTTCACTCAATCCAATAACGACGCCAACATATCCATCCGGTCTTACAACAACAACGCCTCCCTTCTCCTCGTCCAAGCCCAACTTTGCATGCGCAGAGAACTTTGCATCAGGTACCTTCTGATCCCAAATATTATCCGCGTAAACATGATCCCGATATCTGGCCAAGGTCTCTGGTACATCTCGAACAATCTCGATGCTACTCCTCTCGCTTGCGAATATTGTACAGAAGGTGAAGAAGTGGCTGTGGGGGTTATGTCTCTCATGGTAGCTTACTTGATCGATGTCAGGACGTGTAAATGAAGTAAAGAACGAGTTCTTCTTGTTGAGATAGTGATTGAAGTCCTTCAGAGCTTGGTTGGTAACAGATGGATTGCCGGCGAAGATGTATATTCTGAACGAACCATTGACGGGTATCTCCTGCTCCAGATGGACCACGTTAGCGTCGGCGACTCGGGTAACATTCGTGTTGATCATGATACGTCCAGGACGAGATTTGTTTCCTTTGGGATTGATGAGACTAGATTTCGCCTGGTGGGACGGCGACCAGTTGAGAACGTTGGGATTGTAGGCAACACCATAACCGCTGGTGAACTCGCAATTTTCCTTAAAGGTCTTGATAAAGGCGTTCTCTTCTTCCTCAACAGGTCTTTTCTCGGCCCCTTGCTGAGTCGCAGCTTGTACATGCTGCGATGTAGGGGCCTTCTGAGAGAATAAGGCTGCATACTTCGCATCGAAATTCAACAGATTCTCAGCGATTAGTTTCCGTTCAGATTCATAAGAGTGAAGTAGAGACTTGTCGGCGAAGCCGGACTCAACATAATGGATCTTCCAGGCTAAATTCTGTGCATCCAAGAAGGCTGTATTCATACCCTGACCTGCTTTTGGCTGCAATGATTGTCAGCAATTTTCGTGTCTAATATTTTTTTAGTAACCCTTACACTATGAGTATGGCAAGCGTCACCACCCATGAACACTCTGTGATCAAGAGTGTACTTGTCCGCGATTCCTTGTCCAATTGGGTACACCGAGTACCATTCAACACGCTCCCACTTAATCTCGTAAGGCTGCATAATTTTCTTGGCGGAATTCTGCACTTCCTCTTCTGTCGCAGTTTTCCGCGGATTCCAGTCTTTATCGGTGGAGGATGCGATTTGGATGTACAGGCGGACCATATTATTTTCTCGGGGAATGACCATGATAGAGCCGTGGTCGGAGTGGATCGTACATTTCATCTATTAGGGAGACAAAAGAATCAGTTTAGAGAAATTTCCGAATACTTATAAAGCAACTGACCTTGATGTCTGGGAAATTCGTTTGTACTACACCGTCCATAACACCCCAAACGTGCGCAATTGGATCTTTGTGCGTGATACCAATCTTCAGCTGGTCACGTACAAATGATCGCGCACCCTCTCCACTGAATAAGTACTTTGCGCGTACGGTTTCTTTGCCATTTCCATCAACGTGCTCCAAAGCCACCTCAACAGGGTATTCTGGATTTGCCTTCTCGTCTGATGTGAAGCCTTTGATCGTCCATGGCCGTTGTATCTCCACACCATTCTTCTCCAAATCTGCGATGAAAACCCGCTCAATCATTCCTTGGTGGAGAAGTGTGGTAAATGGATATCTTGCATCGATAAAACTAGGGCAACTCGCCCAGGTGCCAGTTCTTGTTATTCCATTGCTGGATGGATCCCAGAATGCAACTTCATAGACTCTTGCTGGCTCGTATGCCATAATGGCTGGCTTTAATCCCATATTGCGGAGGAGATCTAGGGACCGAGGTTGAATTCCATCAGCTCGACCAGTTTTCGTAGGCTCGGGTCGATTGTCGATGTGCTTGATCTTGTAGCCCCAACGCGCCAGACAGGTCGAAAGAAGCAGGCCTACTGGTCCTGCGCCAACTATAACGATATCAAAATTGCTTGAAGAGCCTCCCAAGGTTCCCACCTTCTCCTGCGGCGTCATAGCTTTATCCATGGCTATGAGACTGCTACACTAAGATCAACAACTGCTAAAGGAGTCTGTCAAAATAGACCGTGATTACAGGATATGGTATAAGAGGAAAGTAGCGACACTTGACTAACAAGAAGGCAGAAGGAATAGAGGAAAGATATTTATACTACTTAACCAGAAGGCTATTCAAATTACTTATGAAATACAGCATTTTCGACGGCACTTGGCTCGGGTTTCTTCTGAGCCCTTCTGAGGCTTCTTCGAGTTGCCTTGTCTATCTTCCGGGTGGGTGCGGACTAGCTCCGAAGCTCCCCCATAGGCAATGCCAATATACCGGTACCCCTTTGCGGCATCTTTAGTGACATTGCGGGGAAGTTTGAGAGGTGCTGGCCAGTTGAGTTGCTCGTGGAGGTGGTCATCAAACCCCCACTGTGCATCCGGCTTGAGGAGTCGGTAAAGCAACCCGCCTTTTTGTTTCCTAACTCCGCGTCTTGAGACTCTGTGGTTGCCCGTACTCGTAATCCTCATCATCAGCTCAACACCAACTCGCTCGAGACTCGGATTGTTCACAACAGCTCCCACGGAATGTCCGGCTTTTAGAGTAGTACTCAATCATGAAACTTTATTCCCGCGATGTGTGTGGATAAACAAGGTGGAACCCAAGGCAGCGACAGATTGCTGCAAAGAAAGTGAGAGGCCGAAAAGTGTTCCAAAATGGTGCATTGGATTCGGAGCACCGGGAGCCACCAGAGTGAGACGTGCCACCAGGGGAAACCATAGATCAAGTGGATGAAGTATGGATGTGCTGAAGGGTAGCGGTGACTGAGAGGCGATGCTGAATGAGAGATGTGGCAGGTGTTGGCCCAAACCATCAGCCTAGCCTAGAGAAGACAAGCAGTCTTCTGCACAGTCTATAGAACAAGGTGTCTGGATTTTTATTGTTTCTTGCTTCGCGATATGCGACGCTCTTGTAAAATCATCCTGGCACGCACGCAGCCGTTCCTTGGGAAAGCATGTCTCCAAAGCTGTAGACATTTTATCAATTCAAACCTGCTTGGTATTGGTATTCAAGTTCAGCTTAAAAATCTCTTGTAATTTGGTAACAGCTTCGTGGTCGAGTGATTTCCGTAAGGGGTGATCTGTATTGCAGGCATGCACCCCCTTCAGAGTATCTGTCTGGTGTATAAAGTCTCCATCACACCAAGCGGCGGACTGATGTCCATGGCGCGAGGGCTACTAGTTGGCTCTCATTGTCTAGAACCAATGACATGGCTGCTCATAGCTATGAACGGTCTCGATGGATGAGAGATTTCGCTTAAAGAGTGTTCTCCTACAGTATAAGAAAGAACTCCCTAAGGCCATCTTCACCTAAGACACAAGACATGGGGTGTAAGTCTTGATTTTCGGCGTACTAAATTCTTGATTATGGCTAAAGGAGGATTAAACACAAAGATCGAGTTCCCTTTTGCTTGACTGTGAAGACCTTGGCTTATTGTAGTTTCCATGTGTAGAAGGGGCACTAGCGTCCCTGCACATCGGATGGCCTGCTACCGGTATCACTAACACTTCACTTCTCATCTCTGGTCTACAGCCTTCTCTTGCTCCATCGACACTGCCATTGAGTAGCATCAGCCATTCGTGAGATTCATGTCTCAACACCTCTTGCACATTGCAGCCCTGTTTTGATAGACTTCGTTTGACGGTGCACGGTTTCAACTAGGCAACTACATCTGTGTGAGAGGCTTTCGTACAATGCCCGTCCATAATTCCCCTGTAAAGGAGAATGACCCGCCTATTCAGGATCTACAAGTTGCGGCAAAGACATCTGGCCCTAGCAACCTTTCCAGAGAGGGCTGGGATGAAGATCGTAAACAAACCCTACCTTCTGGTGAGGAAGTGGCTGACCTTGTGTAGAGTGTCGAAATTTCCTGGTTAGAGTGTTGGATTGGGTCCCTCGCAATTTCAATTATGACGATGGGCTCAGAGTAATCCATCCCCAGCTTCAAGAACGCTTTGGAGATGAGAACATGGACTTGGCCTGTGGGGTTCTAGATGAATTGATCGAGATCGATAACTACAATCCATTTCCCGGGGCGGCCTTCCAGCGATGGAAGTATACGCACAAAAACAGACATGCATGTACTCTCCTTCCATCTG
The DNA here is from genome assembly GCA_003008705.1 of Pezicula radicicola. Taxonomy (NCBI): domain Eukaryota; kingdom Fungi; phylum Ascomycota; class Leotiomycetes; order Helotiales; family Dermateaceae; genus Pezicula; species Pezicula radicicola. Next base: position 118,212 of record PDUO01000026.1, read on the forward strand.
TGATATATCATGACACTTATGCAATTCGCATTTAACAGGATAACCTTCAACTTCCCCACGTTCCACATACTACCACCATCATGGCTCAAGTTTTTCCTACCAGAAGACTACTGGAGTGGAGAGCCCGGAATAACGGCCCAACAACTCCTGAAACTACCCACTTGTCTTCTACGAGCTCCATATTCCAGACCGGAATATCAACAATCACGCATCGGTCGGCATGGCGAATTGAACACACCCTCTTTGTGTCAACTGGTGGAGGTAGGGCTACCGTACACCATTGTCCAAGTCCTGAAGAATTCCACATGAGATTGTGGGACCCTAACTATGGGCGTGCTGGGAATCCGGGCCCTCAGAAGAGTCACTCTCAGTCACAGTCTCTCATCCGAATTGGCTATACGGCTGAAGCTCCTGTAACAGGCAGGTCATCCGAGGGTAATTTTATATTCAATTCTGCAATGGCCACAGTCTCGTCTAAAATGGAAAGGAAACGAGCAAGAGCACTTCAATTAAAAGCTGCCAAAAATACCAGACAGAAGGCTCAACCCGACCATAGTATTGTGCCTGCTGTGGGGTTTCATGATGCAGTATATGAAGATCTAAGTACGTATCGGCATCTACCAAGACCTGGCACAAAGTTTGCATATTCCACGATCCCCAATGTACCACTTCCGCATGGCGTCAAGATACCCAATGCCATCTTTGGTCGCAAACATCACTTGGTTCCACAGGGCATTCAATTGCCTACCGATTTCATCAAAGGACAAGTGCAACCAACTGCAGGTCTACTGGGAGTCGCGAAAGCGGAACACCTTCTGGCACTGGCCGAAAGTGCTGTGGTAGAATCGCATAAGAAGGCAAATAGTATGAATGAAAACGACAGAAAGGAACGCGACGAGAATATTATGAAGGAGTACTTTACTTACTTCAATGGGCCTTTTACCGCTGACTTGTTTTATGATGGTGGCCTTGATTTCAGATGGCTATCACCTTCCAGAGACCTAACGCCACAAACCCCCGTTGTAGACCATAGTCCTTCTACGTCGGCTAAGAAAAAAGGTTTCTTCAGTAGGTCGCCCGCAAATAAGAAATCAGCGAATTCAAGTCCCGGGGGCGCTCCTAGTCGAAAAGCTTCCAAGGACTCTTTGGCTGCTCAACGGAAGGAGAATCGGCGAAAGCAAATTACTACTGTTCAGGGTACGCCACAATTGGTCCATCCACAGCCAAATAAACGTGTTTTCCGCGATTCACGCTTTTTCAAGGCGTTCCAGCGTAAGAGTATTGCGACAAGTCCGAAGATGGAGCAAGTAGCTTCGTTTGGAAGAGATTCCGCTCAAGTAGACCTTTCTGACTCGAGAAGACCCAAAGCAATTGGATCAGCCCCGGACCTGGGTCGCAGAGAGACGGGGATGCTGAGATTCTCTGGTCAAAGATTCGAAATACTCCTACCTAACAGTATTGAAGATGAAGGTCTGAGCCGGCCAGATTCAAATACTTTACCAGCGGAGACCAAAGCCTTGGGTAGCTCCTCATTGCCTGAGACACCAAACAAACAACTAGCTACCAGAGTATGCCGGAAGGAGTTGTCCAATTCCTCAATTGGCACCACTATATCAAGTAGTGATGCCCCAAAGACGCCTACGCATCCACCGCGTCGAAGGTCAAGAGCAGATCAGCTTTCAAGGACACCTCGTCGTGAGGTTCTTCCGAGGCCACCCCTTAGGAAAGTCTCTGGAAACGCCCTAGCTAACGAACATTTGACCCTCCAACCTAAAGTATTTGACAACAGAAAATTGTCAGTGGATGATCTTGTGTCGGGGAGGAGAAAGAGGTTGAACTCCGACCTCAAATTGAGCAGTTTCGATGGGGCTGGCGACGAGAATTTCACTCCTGACCGCAAGGCTGCCAACTTAGACCGAAATAACGTGCAGTCGCTGAGCAACAGAACAAATTATCCTCGCGATGAGAACTACCTCGATCTACACAATATAAGACAATCGATGGATCTAAATCGCAACTTTGCCCATCGCTCAGCCCAGCCGCCGCCATTGCAAATACGAAAGCAATCCGTCAAGCACCTACGCGCAGCAACCAAGCAACGAATTCGGAACAACAGTAACCCAGAAAGAAGTCCCACGGACAACTCGTTCCTACCCCAACGAACGTCTTCGATTGCAAAATCTGGACGCGTCGAAGACTCTGAGCCTTCTTTTCAAACTAGGCAGACAGATACTACCTCCACCCTCGTCAACAATTCTCAGTCAAGCACAAAGACACGCGCCATCGTTCCCGACAACTCCTCCGATATCATGGGTGATTTCATCGCATTAGATGGGAATGATGCCAGGGGTTACCAAGACACAACTACAGATGATGATATTGCGCTTCTCAACGTGTAAGTTCATGAGGCGATGCCAATTTAACTACTAACAGTCAATAGTGCCGCAAAACATCGTTATCCCAAGCCAATCCATAATCCGTATGAGTTCGAGAAGAGCCCTCTCCTGGATCGCCTTGATGATGAAGGGCACCTAGCTACCTTTCGCAACTTTATGAGAGAACAGGAAGCTGAGCCAGTTCAGCCCCCGCGAAAGAGCCCACATGTGAAGAACTCTCGTTCCGAAGGCAATACAGGATGGATTACGATCACGCGCGAACCAACGCCTGTGGTCAACGTCGCCACCAAGCCAAAAGTCAACAATTTCCACAGAAGTGAATCTTCTCCAGTTGTCTCGCCCACACGAGAATCATCGCTCCAAGACCCCTTGCCAAGCACAGAATATGATTTTCTGTCTCATTACTATGCGGAGGACGAACTTTCGGGCTCACCAGCTCGCCATAGTCGTCAATTGAGGGACGACACGTTTCGCAGGGAGCGTAGAGTTATGGAAGACAGTTTGAATGCTTCGACTTCTAACCTGAGTCACAACTATCGAACAGCCTCCCGCTCCCCAACTAGAAGAGCTCGTCAGGACAACTTGCATGAGTCGTACTCGAGCTCCTCCAGTCAACATCATACAAGTAGCTCGAGTGATCCACGCTCAAGTTCTTCAACCACCAACCGCCAGCATACAAAGTCTCCTATAAAGGCTTTGGATGATGTTGACGAGACCGAAGAATTCGATGCCAAAACCCCCCGCGCAAGGGCAGTCACCGAAGCACATTCAAGTCCACCCAAGAGAACACGATCGCCCATGAAGAAGATGTTTGGAGAAAATGGCTGGCTTACTCATTCGCCGATCATCAAGCAAGAGCCATACCTTACCCTAAAGAAGCCTACACCGAAGAAGACAAGCATGATGGGTAGGATCAAGAATAAATTTGGGGAAATTGTAAGTAACTAAGTCTCTTGGTAAGAAGCACTCTCACTAACAACCGATAGGCTGAGAAAGCAGATATATCGCCGATGCGTCGATCCGAGCGGGAGAGACGTCCAGCACAGTCTATTGTTACTCGATCTATAACGCCATTTGAGCAAGCTAGGATCTACACTGAGCTGGAGCTCATGATGGTACACACTGCAAATCTCTTCCTTATGAACCAATTCAGCGAAGCTAGGATTGCTATCGATACCCTTAGAAAGACGATTGATGGTTGGAAGAGTAAAGGCCGTCCAATGGTCATCGAGTTCATGTACGACCAGATCACACAGCGTAATCTGGTTGCTTTGAACCAGCACAGTATGCGATTCCATGGCCCTGGGTCTGGTAACGATATGCGAGTCAGCTCAATGCTCTACAGCTGGAAACAGGTCGCAAACATTATGTCTATTCGCACCTTCTGTGATACAGATCCTGTAATTCTCAAGTTGCTATTCGACGTCGAACACATCTTAGAACTTCTTGGCGCCGGCGAGCCATTCATGATCCGACTTCAGGATATCAGTAGGGGTGTAAAGGAGACGATCGTTCGAGCCCGTCATAAGAAGGAAATGGAAGACGCTAAGACTCATTCTCGAGGTCAACGGGCAGCTCCTAATAACGGCTTTCGCAGCGAGACTCCCCCTCGTGGTCGCTCTATGAGCACCCCATATAACGACCCTCCAAGATCTTATCACGGCTGATCTTCTCTTTTCTAAGAAGCAAAATTACATTCTCTCGACGTAGCACTAGACTCACCTATGTGACCCCTCGGGATGTTCTTCCAATCCAATAGTATTGTACGACTAGTTAACGATCCATTTCTCGGTCAACTCACGCATCTTTCTTCATCCCCATATTACGTTTTCAGATGGTGTACATGCGAGGCATTCGATTCTGTTTAAGTAGAAATCTTTCCGCCCCAATGTTGCATTCAGTTGCGGGTCTCGTCCCCCTGAGGGTCTGAACAGTCTCTGCATATTCATATCTGGGCAAAGAGCGACATGTTGAGTTCTTTACTTTATTGATACCTTTGTACAAGTAGGCGTGCTTTGTCTATATTTTTATATTTTTCCTTTTTCTGCTGCCTCCTTTACGGAGCGCTTTCTTTTTCGGGCCGGTGGATGTGGTAGTGACTGTCACACTGGCTTTTTTTGAAGCCCAATTTCCTGTCGTTCAATATGTACAACAATGGCACGAGGCCAAAGATTAGAAGGCCTTCTTGAAAGGAGCATGCCTGCACTGTCAGATTATGATAGGTACCTAGCGAAGTAAACAATCAGTTATTGACTTTGTGTTCGTTTAATTCGCAGTTGAAGGGAGGTGGCGCCCAAACAGGCGACAGAAGAAATGCATGTGACAGGGTAAGAGGCAAGCCACACCTCAGTTCGGTACGTCACCATGAAAAGAGAGGAATCGTCGTTGCCTCAATTATTGTACACAGATTCGTCAACGTCAACCAGCGTGGGCGCTCCTGCCGGGTAACCCGACCACAGGCAGCGACGTGTTCCTTGCTTGTAATTCCAGTTCTCTTCTTTCCCAACCAAAACATCACCACTCTGCTCTACTATTCACCATCATTCTCTATCCACACCGACTCTGACATTCTTTGCTTGGATCCCACAGCATTTTCCATCAGTCACCAGACTGTCGCTACCCGTACTGCATTTCCCCCTAGCTGTTGTTGCATCGAGCTCTGCAGGTCAGAGTTGACTCGCCGACAAGTACTTTTACCTGTCTGCTAATCATAATTTCTCTTCTGTATATGTAAGTGAGAGTATGCTTTTCGGTATCCCTCAAGGCAACCCCTGCTACTCCTGCGATGTTCTCTGGGCCTGCAGAGTAGATAAGCACAGTGTCTCACCCCACAGCTTTATATGCAAGATGCTAATGTTATGCTCACAAATATAGTACATAATGTCTTCATTACTCTACGGGCCTACCTGCCACCTGGCACAAAATACCACCGAACCTGCATCGGACGGTGACGACATCCCGAGGGTCAAGGCACAATTCTTCTACACCTCACCGTTACCTATCGATGATCCTCTATCCGCTGTTCCCATTCCCAGCGAATCAGTCACAAGACATCCTCCCAGACCTTTCTCCGCGTACGACAACAAGGCTCTCGAGGAAGCCTGGCTTGGCCTTGCTTCAGAGAAAGACCGCAAACAGCACTTCAAGGGCAACCTGCCACAGTGGGCTACCAAAGATGATGCTGAGAGGCGGGCTGCCATCCTCAAGCTGGCAGCTACGAAGAAGAATGACATGAAGACGGCACAGGAAGAAGAAAGGAAGACACAGTCTACAATGTCGAAAATAGAATCTGCGAGTGAAGCAGTAAAGGACGGTGTTTTGCAAGCCTTCCCCGACGTTGGGAAAGCACTTGATGATGTTCTTGATATTTCTTCAAGCTCGACATCTGAGGGTCAGAAACAAGACAAAGATAAGGCTAAGAGGGAAGGTTCGAAGGAGGGACACAAGGAAGAATCCAAGGAGCAAGGACCTCAGGATACCAGAAAAGAGAAGGAGAAGACTCATGAGAAATTACAGTCCGGAAAGGGGAAGAATTCTGATCCTATTGCCCAACACGACGGATCGAAGGATACCAAGAAGCTTGCAGGGGATAAAGCTCTTACTGATTCCAGGAACAAGGAGCACAAGACATCTGGGAAACATGGTCATTCGAAGAGCCGTAAGGAGCATGAGAAACTTCAAATACATGATCTGGCAGAAGAGGTACGCCCAGCAAGCCCTACACGGCCAGGCCAAGGTGGTCCTGCGGGTATCACGGGCAATCCATTTGCAAGAGTTCCTTCACACAAAGCAAGTCCGCTCTCGCAAGCACCCACGCTCTCAAATCGAGATGACGAGCTGCATAGTACTTTGGACGAAGCCTTTACAGGCGATGAACCTCCTTCCCGTATTGCGAGCACTCGTGAACCTTCGGAAGAGATCATGCAAATTGCAGGCTGTAAGGCACATCGAAATAGTAAGGAAAAGGATGATGTGGAGATTCCAGTGGGAATCTCGAGGCTTCACCTAGTGAAATTGCCAGCTCTTCAGATGAAGCCTATCTACTGGTCACCCATCCATGACGGCGCTGCGGTTACTCGCGGCACTTGGTTCTATAAGGACACTATGTTGCCAGTCGAGCCAGCGGTCGCCAACCAGCTTGAGATTGGTTATAGAGAGCTTCGCCCATGGTCGCAAACCTGGAAGGATGAATTGAACAGTGCATTAGAAGTTGGTGCCGCAGGCGAAGAGAAAATTGTGCATCGTTTATGGCCGAAGGACGATGAACCCCAAGATAGCTCCAAGAAATTCGACCATCATGGGGACATGAAGAGTTCATCCGAGCCACTGCTTTCTACGGATCCCTACTGTGCGGCAAAGTGCTTCAATGGCGAGGCTGCTGCTGCCGGTACTTTGGTGGACGAGAAGCCTTCTGACACTGCAACAATTATCAAACGATATCCCAATTCCCAAGTGATTTACAAGAACTCTTCAAATGCTTTCATTCTCAAACAAAGTCTCATTCCATCTGCATACTATGGCCGAAAGCCACTCACAAAGATCATGAGAGGGCACACAGTTGGTGTTCATGTTGTTCGCGGCTTCGACTGGAGGGTTTGGGACAAACTGTACCCATCGAAGAAAACTGCCACTACTACCAAAGCTGAAGAGAGTGCACCTGCTAGCGGAAACGCAAATGCGAACAAGACTGCCACCTGCGAAGCATGTCGATCAGCTGAAGAGCGACCAGAAGTGACAGACCTTGTGTTAGTTGTCCATGGAATTGGGCAGAAACTGTCAGAGCGAGTTGAAAGTTTCCATTTTACTCATGCCATCAATGCATTCCGCCGATCAGTCAATATTGAACTTGCCAGTGAGGCTGTACAACCAGTCCTACGAAAAGGTCTTGGTGGAGTTATGGTGCTCCCTGTTAATTGGCGATCTAATCTCTCATTCGAGGACGGTGGCCCCAAGAAAGGAATCGACAAAGACAAAGATTACAAAAATCCTGATGATTTCACTCTCAAGGATATTACTCCAAATACTATCCCGGCAGTACGTAGCCTCATTTCAGATGTCATGCTAGACATCCCCTTCTACATGTCTCATCATAAACCCAAAATGATCGAGGCTCTCGTTACGGAGGCCAATCGTGTCTATGCGTTGTGGAACAAGAACAACCCGGGATTCAAGAACAATGGCCGAGTTCACATCATTGCTCACTCACTTGGTAGTGTGATGGCTCTTGACGTTTTGTCACACCAACCATCTGTCGTTCCGAAATACAATCTTGGTAAGAAAATTAACACGAAACACTTCGACTTTGATACCACCAACCTTTTCTTTGTTGGTAGCCCTGCAGGCTTCTTCTTGCTCCTTGAAAGAGGGAACTTATCTCCAAGGAGGGGTAGAAGCAAGCCTGGTGCGGACCTGGAAGATGTGAACAGTCGCAAAGGTACTACGAATGATGAAGGAACGTTTGGATCATTGGCCGTGGATAATGTTTACAATATCATGCACTACAACGATCCCATCGCCTACCGGGTCAATGCTACTGTTGACCCACTCTATGCGGCAAGTCTAAAGAACGCTCAAGTACCAAGTGCCACGACCGGCTTTTTTCAAGCGATGGGCAAGGCCATCAAGTCAATTACTCCCGGTGTATCCTCACCAACTGACCTCGGAGTTGGGCAACTTTCCAAACCTCCTGCAATACAGCGCCTCCCCTCAACGCTCGAGATGGAGGTCCATGATTTTACGCGTGAGGAGATTGCGGAAAGGAAGTTCTATCTTTTGAACGACAATGGCCAGGTGGACTGGTTTCTAAGCTCAGGCGGTGGGCCCCTCGAGATCCAGTATATCAACATGCTTGGAGCCCATAGCAGCTATTGGGGAAGCCCTGACTTTGTCAGAATGATTGTTACAGAGGTGGGTAGAACTCCTGGCAAGGACAACACGCTTCCGAATTTGAGAGCTATCAAGGTGGGACAGCATAAGCGGAAGTAGGCTAGGATTCTAGAGTCCGGATTTAAGACACGAATAACTATGAAATAAAGTTGGCGGAAGGAGTTTTGACCGGCCATGGCTTGGAGGGAAACAGTACCCCGTTTGGTGGGAAGACTTTGCATTTTCCTCAAGGCGTTATAAGAATGATGAGCTCGAGAATACCTATGATACCCCTAGCCTAGTACAATAATCAATACCTTTGCGATATCATCCACTTCTGAATATATGAAGACTACTGGTTTCTTTTGCAAGGGTCTTTGCTTATTGACTGGGATTTTTAGGTGGCAACTCTTGTCGCTTCTTAGAGCTGGATGTAGGAGTTAGAGCAGAAGCGATAGACGTTAGACCCCCTTGCATTAGTGCCTCGCCAAATTGAAGCTCGCTAAGAAGCTTCAGAGGTTGGCAATGTCTACCTACTTTAAAGAGACTTTCGCTTCACTATTTCGTAGTTGACAGCCTTCCGATTTCTTTTGGGATTTCTAAGCGCAGTTACACATTAACAACAAATAGTAACATACCCATAGAGCAAGGGCAAAGGTTTATCAAAGATGGGCACAACTGAAATTTGAAATTTCCTTGGATTATTGGGTGAATAATTGGTCATAACACGAGTCCTTATCTTGATCTGAAAGAAAGTCCTGAGCGCGGTAGGTGGTGACTGTCACGACTAGGTTCGTATTCCAATCAAGGACTTGACATGTTGGATAATCCAAGTATCACCAGCATGAATACAACTCGACTATATGCGAGCCCTATCCTAGTCAAATGCCGAGCTGATCTAATCACAATAGATTCATCTGTAACTTGAGATCAGAACAAACTTCAAGACCAGAGACCATCAAATGAGGATGTCACTATCATACGTTGAGCCTATACTTCAGCATCTGAAATTGGATATATCCATATCTAGTACTAGTACGTGTGAGCGCAAGTTTAAGACCGTCGCTTGGAAGGTAATCAGATGGCCAGCAAGGTTTATGAATTTTTTTCCTCAAGAAATTGAAGTGTGAGCATCCATGGACTGAAACACTCGCCCGAATCTTGTTCTTATGACTACCAAGGTTCTACACTAGAAGTCATGAGGTTCTTAAACTGGAATTCCCTAGGGAAATATCGATCTCACTTGTCAATATTAGAGAGGGGTTTTATAGTCACAAAGTGAATTTATCTATCAGTGTGATTTATCCGTATGAGCATAATCCAATATGAAGTACATGTAACCCAGTAACGTTGAAACTTCCTAGGACATGGTCAAGCCTAGTAGAAAGAAAAGCGACTTCCCATGTTGTCCTTCAGTACTTGCGATTGCCCCGGACGCCTGAGCCCTGAGGCAACACAGGTAAAATACTATAGCTATTGAAGTTAAAGATATTAACTACAATGTCTGGGCTTGAAATGTCAGTTTGTGGCGCATACAGTAAATGTAACACTTCTTCAACCCCAGTAAAAACTACAAAAACAGGATTGCTGATTTAAGTGTTGACAAGATGTCTTTTGGTATATCTAGATAACGTGCTTTCTGACCGCGTCAGCTGTCAGGGATATGGACAATGAAGATGAATTTTCTGTAGCAGGGTCTCACTCTAGGGTTGTTGACATGACATTGGCACTGAGGTAGAGTAAGGACGTACAGAGGTAGGATGGGTATATAATCAAAAGTCGGTGCGCTGTTTTACCATAGCTTTAGTATATTATTAGTAGGTAAGCACTACTTTCTATTGCTATTTTAATAAAGATTGAGCTCTTCCCTCTCCCTCCTTCTCTTCTTTCTAAATCACTTCTTCTTCTTCTTCTTTCAAGTAAAATAGATACACCAACTACTCCTATTCAGTAGCGGGAGGCTACTCCTATTAAGTCTGTTTCTAGGAAGCAAATGACTCGAGATTAAAGACTTTAAGCTCGAACTTTAAATACTATTAGAATGAAATATACTGAAATCATTGATTATTTCAAGAAACAAGGTATCGAAGTCTCTTATTATCAAATCTATTATACCTACTCTACTCGAAATACTCTATAGAAGTGACCTAGCCGTCCTCCCTCTATTACAACAGCTTAAATTAAAAAGCTTATTACCTTTATCTCTATAAATAAAGTAAATCGTTGAATGTAATTTTAGAGACTTGGTTATAAATTGGGATAGGAAGGAGTATCTAGTACAATAATTCAAGCTATACTTTGTTGAGTTAGATACAAGAGATATATAGCTATACGAAAACCTCCTATTTCTAAGAAGAATCGAATCCTCTACCTTTAATTTACTCTTAATTATCTTAAATGGATAGATGTACAATAGGATTCTATACTCTAGTCTAATAAGACTTAGGTTACTATAGGGTTACATCGGAAGATATATATTACTCGGAATACCTCTAAAGCCTTAGATCCAATTTATATCCTTAAACGAGAGTAGAAGAAGAAGGGATAGATGTTCTAGGGATACTTCTCTAGAAAGAATAGTAAAGGTCCTAGCTTATTTTAGGAGAAGGATTAGGGAAGTATTTCTGTAGAGACATACTAAGAATATACTATTCCCCTTGTTTGTAGATAGATAAGAATAAACCCTAGGTATATATACTTAGAGACTCTAGTAGATCTGATTAAGCGTAGGATTAGGACAATAAATTAACCTCCCTTCTCTCCTAATTTAAACCCTATTAAGTATATCTAGAATTAGATAAAGCAGTAGATTTAGGATTATTATCCTAAGGATAAGATATCTTATAATAGACTAAGAACTATTGTAAAAGAGGCATAGGAAGCTGTACCAGAAGACTGGCTTCTTCAACTAGTACGAAGTATAAGAGAGTGTTGTATAGCTGTTATTACCATAAATGGGTTATATACAAAGTTCTGAATAGCTTTAATTATATTTGATTTTATCTATCTTAATTACTTTGCCTTGTAATATTTTCCTGTAGCCCTGTAAGAGCCTTCTATATAGTAATTTGTATTAAAATTTTGATTACTTCTGCTACCTTAAGTTCTATATATAAATCTAAAGCAGTATTGTAATATAAGTGGCTGGTTATTTTAGTTAAGCTTGCATTTCTGTAACAAAAGCACCGACTTTTAATTATATACCCATCCCACCTCTGTATAGTCGAGACTAAATATGCGACGCTCTCTATCCCATTTAACTTGTATCTAAAGACTCAGGGATATCATTCTATTTTGAACCTGTTGCGGTCTGCACTGCCCCTCCCTCTCCCCATTAGGACCTCCAGTATTGGCAATGACTGCTTTGGGTCTTAGGGGAGCACGATTTCATAACCAACCCAACTAAATTAGGGCATAGTCTCAGTCCAATAGACTTTAGGATTACTAAACTATGGGCGCCGACGAAGTGTGGGCAACCACATTACCCGACCCTATTAGAACTAGTGGTTGTAACAGCCCTATGACTGCCAAGAATTAATGCTTTTGTATTCAAAGTTAGACGTTTAGCTCAAGCATATTCTTCCTTGCTCTTCCTCCTAGCCTCGGTTCTTTTCTGCTTAATATGTAGTAAATCATATCTTGCCTATTTCCAAGGTTTTATCCAGGACCCCAAAATATTTGATAGTTCACCTATGTACAAGTGGTTAACCATGATTATTGAGATCTTTGATCCATTAGATTTGGGTAAACCAGGTAAGCTAGGTTAGTCAGTGGTTTTTTTTAACTACCCATTACCAACACAGGCCTCCCCTGGTTTGTCTAACTAAACTTTAAAGTAAGCTGTAGTCTTCAGCAACTTGCATAATCTCTCCTCTATGTGTATTCAACTCCTTGAATTTGTTAAAGTCCTGTCACCATTTTAGCCTCACAGCAGGTAGACCAGGAAAGATCCTGAACCATTTTTAAGTTCGAAATCCTAACGTCTGATGAGTATAGAAAATTCAGGAGATAGGAAAATCATGCGACTCTTATCAGGATTGGCAAAAAAAGAATTGCACCAGTGGTTCTCACCCTCACCCTGTCGCCAGAGGTTTTTTAAAACAGGGTTTTAAACAAAGGATTCTTTGCGAGCTTATCTTTCAAGCTTAAGCGACGCTGTCGCTTGGCACTAACCAGAATGATCATTACCATCAGATTGCGGGGGCCAAGACGACTCACTTTATCCTTTCCAGATGGGAGAAACATCTTTTTGGATGGGAAAAATAAAATCCATGTACAATAATACGGGGTTTTAAGTTAAAGTATGAAAATCATGCTTAGCTTCTTCCGTGCATCGTAGGATCTGACATCGCTTTGTCCGTCTGGTTTTAGAGCGTCGACTTTCCTCGCCATAGCCTCATCTCAAAATACTTGCAAGAATAGCAAATGATGACTGCAAACAAGGTTTTTTTTTTTCTCCAAATAAATGTTTCTACCTTTATCGACCAATCACAGAGTAATACACAGTGAGACTTGCAAAAGCAGGGTAGTTGGGTAACCGGAACCGTACAATAGGTTGGTAGCTGCACTGGTGAAACACTGTCCGAGCGAACAGCGATTACTTCCAAAATGGCTAGAGGAATCAATACCCTGATGATAACATTGTACTGATAAGCGCCATGGTGGCACTGTCGAGAAAAGAAGCATTGTTCCATGCGATCTGTGGCTAACTAGATTGGTATAGATTGGGCATCATGCTGCCCTTCCCCTTTTGAGTTTAGACACGGGAATTTACATCCGGTATCTTCACAGGAATAAATGACCCCTTTTCAAAGCTTCACAGAAATTCATCATTGATACACGCCAAGAGCAGCATGGATTGGAAGATGACGGGAAAGGAGAATTCCAGAAGGACGGACAAGCCGCAAAATCGACGGTCTATAAAGACCCATCGGTTTCCAGCAATGAAGTCTTTTCTCCTCACCGTCGTCAACAAGTCATTCGTTCCTACTTGCTACTTCAAAGTAATCTCCGATTTTCTTCTAGAAATCTAGCAATCCACAGCTCTTCAGCAACAACCCAAATCCCCACCGTTCTCACAATGGCATTCCGTTACCTCTCAGCAGTGCTACTTGCCATTGCTACTCTGGAACAATTCGCTCTCGCAGCACCTACGCCTACTATAGACGAACGTGCCGAACCATCTGGTACAGTGTCTAGTTCAGCTAGCTCGCTTTTGGGGTATAACCCTAACAACATCCTCGTATTTCAAGATACCGATGCTATCGATTTTGAAATCGCTCCCGGTCAGACCGACGATGCAAATATTGGAGCCTCCTTGGACTTTACCACCATAAAGAACCCTCAGCCCTTTCGCGGCTCCAAAGGTGGCCTTGATCCAGGATCCCGAACCATCGGCTATGACAGACTAAACCCAGACAAGCTCGCACCACCCGGAACCGACAGTGGTAGTGTTAACAATGCAGAATGGCCAATGGGTCTCAGCCACGTGAAGATGGGCCTTGAGAAAGCGGGTTGGTCACGAGAGCAGAATGTCGAGTTATTGCCAGTGGCTACTGCAATGGCAGGCGTTAATATGAGACTGGAAAAAAATGCATATCGGGAGCTTCATTGGCACACATCTGCTGAATGGTCATACGTCATGAATGGTACCGTTCGGATTCAAACAGTCAACGAAGCGGGACAGACATTTGTCGATGATCTCAGCGCCGGTGATGTGTGGTTCTTTCCAGCGTGAGTGACTGCAGAATATGTTAAGAGTTTGTCAGAATGCTAATGAGAATATCAGCGGTGTTCCTCACTCACTCCAAGCACTGGAAGGCGGAACCGAGTTTCTTTTAATCTTTGACGATGGTAGCTTTTCTGAGGACAGCACTTTCCTTATCAGCGAGGTCTTTGCCCATAATCCTGTAAGTGCTAGATCTCCTGGGGCTTGACATTTATTCTGACCCTGCCACAGAAAGAAGTACTGTCAAAGAACTTTGCCCTACCAATCTCAGCATGGGATAACATTCCAAGTGGCGAGCTCTTTATCTTCCCAGGAACACCAGCGCCAAAAGACATTTCTCTCCAGAACGAGACTGGATCTGCAGGCGTTCTCCCTCTCATCGATTCCTACAGCTTCCATCTTTCAGAGGCCCCAAACACCTTCGAGACAGCTAGTGGCTCCGTTAAAATCATCGACCCAAACACTTTCCCTATCGCATCAGGGTTCTCAGCCGCTGTTGTGACAGTCAAGCCAGGTGCAATGCGCGAGATTCACTGGCATACTACTAGTGATGAATGGAACTTTTTCCTCGCCGGCGATGCTAGAATTACTGTCTTCGCTTCTGAAGGCAATGCAAGAACCTTTAACTACCATGCCGGCGACTGTGGCTATATTCCCAAGGACCAGACCCACTACATTGAGAATATTGGTACTACGGACGTTCTTTTCATCGAGGTCTTACAGGCTAGCTCTTTCACTGGTAAGTTTCACCTCACAGCTGAGAGCCCCTTGTCGGGAATGTTTTGTTTCATCATCGAATTAAACTAACATTTGATCATAGATATCTCTGTCGCCCAATGGGTTGGATTAACTTCACCTCAAATCATCAAGGACACTCTCAATTTAACCGACGAGACTATCGCTGCTTTCAAGAAGGAGAAGCAATATATTGTTGGAGGAACCAACTCTACTGTTTAGATTATTGGTACTATCTTCGTAGAGAATAATCTTAGGAGATGAGAGTTTTATGGTGTCTTCTTACATATTGCTATAAAGGTCGTAGGCGGAAGGAGAATGAGGAGGAGGATGATCTTTGTAGTTGGGACGAGGGACTACGCTGGATCTGGAGCGCGTATAAGGTGGATTTGAGTAGCTCACAGAAAACACAGTAATAAAGTTGTTGATGGTCTAAAAAAGATTAAGTGCTCGAGGAATTCGAGGCTTTTGACTCGACTTGACTTGAATCTGGTGAATTTGACACGCTGCGGAGCAGCACTTTGGACTTGCTGGCCTATTGACGCGCCGATGAGGTAGTTTGTTCATTTGAACTTGAACTTTGGTAATTCAGTGCAGTACAACTTAATTTGGGTACCTGATTCAAGTTTTAAAGTTAGATAAGCTTAAGATTTGGTAACTTCCGTCGCTTAATTCTGTAATTTCCTCGAATTGAGCTATTGCTTGTAACGGCATAGGAAAGAGAGGGCAATTGAATGGACTCCAATTGCTCTATCTAATGTGGTTACGTCGTCTCTGTAGAAGAAGAAGAAGAAGAAGAAGAAGAAGAAGAAGAGAAAGAGTAAGAGCAAGAAGTGGTAGGCTAGTTCCCACGTTACCCAACATTACTTGAGGTTAATACCTTACTTGACTTAAGCAATTTACTCAACTAGAAACTTCAGATCAGGTCCTGTAACTTTAAGCTCGCTAAATATGTAATTGGCTATTCAGAAGCGAACTGGAATTTAGCAGGCTTATTTTCCATCTTGCCAGATACAGAAGTTGTAACGAGATGTAGGCTCTAGGATATACTGCAATCTACCATGCTAAGGTACCACTCGAAGACAATGAAGGAACAAAGCTCTGAAAACATATATACGACGCTCTAAAAAGACAAATAAATAACAAATGCTCGCATGCTTATACAATGCCTTCATTTCGATACCATATCACCACCAGCAGTAGCAGGAAAAGGTCACAGTCTCTAACTAGGGTATTTTATCTTTCTCTACAAGAATATACACATCATTTCATGCCTAGCTATTTACAAGATTCGGAAGAACTAGGAATCTAAGAGAAGAGGTTAGTAATTTGTGTAGATCGTCAGGTAGAAACGGCTATAGTTTCTTACCATATTTGAAATTAAGAAAAGCATACACCAGGTGATGCTGAGTTACCGCTGCT
The DNA here is from genome assembly GCA_003008705.1 of Pezicula radicicola. NCBI lineage: Eukaryota > Fungi > Ascomycota > Leotiomycetes > Helotiales > Dermateaceae > Pezicula > Pezicula radicicola. Next base: position 134,358 of record PDUO01000026.1, read on the forward strand.
ACCATCGCTGCTACCACTGTGTTGTCAAGAATTAGCTACTGAAAGATTCAGAGAAGAAGGTGCATAGTGGCTAGTAATAGAAAGATGATGTAGACTTACCAATCTGAAAACGTCGGGGATGATGCAGGAGAATTAGATTCGCTATCCGATGAAGTGCCTGCGGAAACCTGACGCTTAGAGGAAGTAGTGCCAACTGACAACTGAAGGATTTCAAGAGCAACTGCGCCTAGAAGACCGCGGTTACAGCTGTAGCTCGCTTAGTCGTGTATTCTTTGTCCCCTCGATTTTTTCTTAGCGAGACTGTGCGGATGTGAATAAAATTTGTGTATTGAACACGACATAATTGCAAAAAGGAGTAATACTGAGTAACAGAAGCAAAGATGACGTTCAGGTAGACTACTTCTGGTCTCGTGTCATAAGATTTTCATAAAGCAGGCATTGTGTTCATTCCTTGAATATAAATGCCAAGCTCTTGTTCCACCCCACGTCTCACATCACAAGAAGGATTTGGCGCATTGCGCATCATTAATTCATGACACCATGGCACTGGAAGTGATTTTATTGAAAATAGTGTCTTCTCGTTTCTCGCGCTCATCTAGTAATTGAGCAAGGTGAGGCAGCATTTGCGCTTTAGAAGCATCGCGGTACCATACAAGTAGACATTGTCACGAAGCTTGTGGCCTCAACACGATGGACTGCAAACAACATCCGAGATTTGAGAGGAAGATTAGGTAATTGTGATAGATTTTGAATAAAAGGGAAGAAACATACGAGCTCGCGGGGGAAAGGCCATTTCAGATATTTCACGACTTCAAGCTCCATCATGAAGAGTATGTGCGACCTCCTAGAGGCAGTTGTCTTAATTCTTTCCCCGGATTGACACTTTTATACTTGGTAACGAGAAGAACGTGCCACTATTATTTCCTGGAGAAGAACTCCAACAATATTGATTTCCCCGGATTAAAGGCAGAACAAGCAGACTACCGATTGGACAAGTCTTGAGATAGTGGCTCCTTCGAGACCCTTGAAGACCCATCAATGATTTATACTTCCGTGCCTGAATTTATGTGGGGTATGTCCTTTCTAGACGACGTCTAGAAATGTGTCTAAGTAGATCGATCCCAATCGTGCGAGTAATGCAGTTCTCCACGGATGTCACCAGGCCACTGTCAGGGCAGACGTCACACGTGGCATATGGATACATACTCGTACTAGAGATGAATAAACGTTAATTATTGGGTGACGAGCCACGTTAAATTTGACGTTTATTCATCCTCAGTACGAGTAGACTTCACCCATCCCCAGAACCCCCGGTAACTTCAGCCTAGTAACCCAACAATAATCCCTCCCGAAGATTTGCAACCACGAGCACTCTCCTTCCCAGACTCCACTGCCCCACCCCTAACCAAGCGCCAAGCCTGGACTCACTGTTCTCGTACTTTAGTCAATTTCTTATCCGAGAATGGGCATCTCGCTTTGCCCTTCCACATCTTCGTTATCAACTACAAAAAGGTATCAACTCCAAACAGAATATTAACTTCAAACAAAATCCTTCTCACTGTCTTCGAGTTCCAGCAACTGTTGACCAGCCTGTTCTGTTCAACAACCTTTAAGTTGGGTACAAAGTGCACTTACGACTGTCTCATAAGTATAAATTCAGTTGCTCAAGTCAAGTAGATAACATGGAGGTGCTAAATTAGGATATCTTGGTTTCTATGAAAACTCCTTGCGAATGAACCTGTTCTGTTATTCCTCTTGTTTGCAAAACTCCAGAGTCTAGGGTCCTTTTCCCTTATACTACGCTAATGTGGCTTTTCTCTTATTAAGATGAAGATTCCTCTTCTCTCTGGTGCTCGCTTGTTGTCCTAAGAAACTGCCAACTCATTTTACCAGCCATGCTGATTCGAGGAGAGATTTCGTCCTGGAAGTTGCTCTGCCAGGCTCTGTACAAATCCCCGGACGTGCTTCTGGTTCGATCAACGCGGAACCTTTCCTTCACTCGATTCCCAGTCTTCTCCTCAGCTTTCCAATACCCCTCCCAACAGCAGTCTTCTCAGGGATTCTTTCACTCTCAACCCATGCCCCACATTCTCTAGCCTCTCTTTCTTTCCGTACACCATCCAAACCTTTCCTCGTAAAACCTCCCGGCAATAAGACCCAGAAAAATAATATCGCGATGAGGAGTGCGAGAGCAATGGGCTGGAGAACCTCAACACCTTTTGCTGAGGCGATGGCACCGACTACGAATGGGAAAAGTGCTGCGCCTGATAATTGCGTCAGCCAATAAGTTGAATTTGGAAGGTCAGGAGAAGGAACGTACCTCCACCTCCGAACGCAGCAGAGAACCCGACTGCACTAACATGCAACCTTTGCGGTAAAAGCTTAGTAGCGACAACAATAGCAGCTGGAAAGAGTGGGCCCAAGAAAAAGCCCAGAAACGCAGCAAATATTGCTGAAGATATGAAACTTGGGATCAGCCAGAAGCACAACTCCAACACAATGGAGGCAACGAGATAACCAGCAATGGCGATCTTCTCACCAAGTCTTCCTGTCACAAAGCCAAGAATGACACGTCCGATTGTGAGGCCCAACCAAAAGAAAGTGACGGTCAATCCACTCTCGAAAGGAGCACCGTGACGAACTCGTAGCATGAATGTGACGAGCCAACCTCCGAGAGAGACTTCTACGCCAACGTAGGTGAGGAGGAAGAGGGAGCAGATCCAGGTTATTGGGTTGCGGAGGGCTTCTTTGGTGCGAGAGTTTTCTTTGCCGTCGGTGTGAGTAACAGGGTGAGTTGCGCGATGCTTTGCTCCTGTTGCTCCGTAGAAGGCCGTTGTAGTTAATACTACTTCTAAAGTGCCTACTCCGACCTAGTACAAGCATTAGCCACTTGGAGTTTGAGTGGAACTATATAACCAAGCACATTGGTGCATACCATAAGATAGTAGAAGTAATACCATGGAAAGTTACCCTTCGTAACCATCGACGTAGCAATCAATGGCCCAATGGTAGCGCCTAGTCCATAAGCTCCATGCAATAAACCTAATAGCTCATTCGGCGACTCCATGTTTCCAATCCAGGAATTCCAAGCCCCATCTTCAAGGCCTGTTCCGAAGCCAGTGAATATGAAGATAACGGGGAGTACCGCGAAAGGGGGATGTGCACAAGTAACCACAAACGCTATAAGCTTGGTAATTGGTGCGATGACAGCTACTCCCATCTGACCGAAGCGCATGTGGATGGTGTTGTTTAGGATAGCTGCTAGAGTGTATCCCACAAATGGAGCCAAGAAAACAAGAGATACAATAGTATAGTTAAGGTTGTAGTATGTTTCGAGCTAGGTTTATTAGCAAACAGTTGGCAAAGAGATGTTGATAATTATTCACATATGGGATCAGAGCCTATAGAAACATTAGCCAGGAGTCTCAATTGGGAAGAGAGTGAACTCACACCGTATGCGGAATCATTCATACCCATTGAGATAAAGGTGTAAAGTGTAGTGAGATAGCGGTAGATATTTCTGTGAGAGCTATTCCATCGCTCTAAAACCTGGGCTTCGTCCAGGGGACTTGCCGACGATAATGTCTCTGTACGCTCCTTTCGTTCGATATCTGGGAGCTTGGGTTCTGGTTGTTGCTCATCTTGCGCCATTGCTGTCATGTTCTCCGGGAGGTTCTCCAGAATTGGTGAGGTCTGAGGCTGGTTTAGAGGTGCCATTTCGTTGCTGGCGAGAAGAGAGACAAGTCTTGGTGGTGGCCGACATTGTCCTCACATTAGACTTTGCGGGGATATAAGCATTCGCATCGTATCTATCCTATCGTCTTGTTGGTGTGGTGGTGCAAGGTACACTTTCGCCATTGCCTTCCATTCATTACACGTAGGTACATATCGTATCATATCGCCGATTATTTCAGCGTCTTTCAGGCTCTCTCCACACCGGTAATTCAGTAAAGAGCGGAATAAATGGCCTATAATTGGCCAGACTGGGCTTCCTGGCTGCCGAGACTCCGCAAGCGTGCGCCCCAATCCCCCGTATGGAGGTTAGCGGTGGATTGAACTTCCTCATCCAGCAACTGAGCCAGCTCTATAGTTTGTTTCCGAGGATGAGCCATGCCGGCCCGCCATCCCCCATCTTGACGTGCTTCTCTGGACCACTCTTGGCCATGCCCGTACCGTACAGTAGTACAGTATGGAAGCACATACGCGATACGTGATACGATACGTGATACGATACCCTATGTTTTTGAGGCTGAGAAGGACTGCAAAAGCACGGGGCTGTGGCGGAAATAATTGTCTGTAGAGAAGAATTGCATCACCACACACGGCATTTGAGGTCGTGCTCCACGTCCTTGGAGGATTAGGTTCGCTTAGTGCAAATCCATCCTTGGCTGTAAGCGACCGAGCTGATCAATAATCATTCCGTTGACAATGTTTTCTTGCCGTATGAACTCACTGTGGAGATGCCCTACAAACTTTAATTGAAGAACCTCTCTGGCTGCTGGCCCATTTCCCTGGCTCGGACTAGTATATACTGTAGAACTGGCAGACTCGTCTAGCACAGTAGCACTCAAGGTGAGGAGTCGTTTCGGGCTAGGTATTTAAAGCAATCGAGAAACTCGCACTGCTCTAGACGCCCTACCACACCGCCCCAGCTACTACCAGGGGTCACGCCCGATGAAAAGAAAACGCGGCATTGGTTTCATTTGTTATGTTGTGTGGAATCAAGATGCAGGTGGCATCGGTTTTCTGTTACTGGACTGAGCAGTAACGAGTTTCGCTGTTACGCAGCTGACACAACTGGCACAGACAAGGTTCGAGAGAGAAAAGCATACTCACCGACTCGGCCGAAAGAACCCTTTATCAGGTTCTGCCCATTTGTTGCAAATCGCATTTTGTGCCGCGCCGCACTACCGAGTATTGGCAGCTTCCTAAGAGCTTAGCATGCACTCCGTCCAAATTCGTCCGCCAATCTTTGTAGATAGAATCCTCGGGCGTCAACTGGTAGATTATTGAAAGATCGGATGACCTTCGATATGTCTTGCCTGCCCTTCTCATACGCTTGCAAGTCTCGATTCCCGTAGACATCTTTGCCTGCCGCATATCCGCTTTGCATATTCCGGAAAAATACATTCACGGAAATACTGGACCCTGAAGTAGGAGCTGTAGTGTGTAGCCAGAGTGATGGGATAAAAAGTACATCCCCTGGCTGTAATATAGCCTCATGAGCACGAGCACAAGCAAGAGTTGGATCTTTAAGCTTATCAAAAACGTTGATGCTTGAGCTGGAGGCACCTGGCTCAAAGTCAAAAAGCTTTACATCGGTTGGGGGAAAGAGGAGGAGACGTTTTCCCCCTCGAATCTGGCAGAGAACGTTGGCCATGACCTAAGAATATTAGCGGTTACGTATAGTCCTGCACTAAATCAACTCACATCATAGTGAAGCCCTATGGTTAGAACTCGGAGTTAGTTTACTTGTTCTAGATATATCAGGAGTAACTCAAACATAATTCAGAGCAATGAATGAATTCAGCCCAGAAGAGGCAAATTTACTGAGAAGGTGAGACTCACACATGATAACGGGCCCGGAAATTCGAAGTGGAGAACTGTGTGCATTCTTGGTAATATACGACAGTTCAGGAGGGAGGCGAAACTCCCCAGCGAGGGAAGGAAAGTCTTTCGCAATATCAGCTGGTACCTCTGAAGGTTTTTCTGCTGATAAAGAGCGTAAGTAGAGCTTAGCTCCGCCATCAACCTCGTCCATAAACTGCCCAAACTTTTTTGTCACGTATGAAAAGTTTTTGGACGTAAAGTTCATGTGCTCTTCCGAGGCTTCATGAACAATTATCTAAGAAAATTAGTTCAATGTGTTCAATCCTGAAATATGCTAAGAACTTACTTCTCTTTCGACTCCAACGCAGGCCTTCAGGTACTCAGTTGTCCATTCTGTCGTACAAGGGCCAAGATCCAATCCTTCGAGTATTGAGGGTTGCCCAGCACTAATAATTTTCCAAAGATCTACCGCTGAATCGATCTTTATGCGGGGTATACTGAACAAAGATTGGGAATTTGGGAGTCCTTCAGAAAGAGAATTGAGAGCTGCTTTCGATTTCGCCGGCTCCTTCGTATGCAAGTATTTCCATGTCCGCACTTCAGAGCCTTCATAATCTGTCCGCTGGAGAGTATAGCAACCTTTGTTCCAATATGACCCAAATGAGAAGCAAACTGCTGAACCCCCCATAATAACAAGCTGTTCGTTGGCGGAAATGGCCGAGATGCCTACAAGCAGTGGCCGCGGGACATCAGTTCCAAAATCTAGAGTGGCCCACGATATCGTCAACTCTTCATCAACAACACAAATTTCTGACTGTTTGAGCACAGAGCTGTTCAGAATGCCTCCTATGAGCCAAATCCGATTGCAATGATTTACTGCCACGGCACCGAAACGTGCCAAGTAGGATGGAGCTTGACAAAGCCTAGGTCCTACTTGGAACCTAGTAAAGGAAATAACTGGCTCCTAAATAAATATCAGTAAAGACGGTTCGTACGGACGAGTGTTTGGAAGGTTCAAGTCTCACTTTGCTAGATGTTATCTCAAGCTTCCAAATCCAAGCATCTTGTTGGATTACTCCGTCACTAGTTATACCACCTGCAAAGATGCCGGATGGTGTGTCTGTCTTCCAAGGAAATATAGCAAAGGTTGCTCCATATGCAGGTAATGGTCGATCTAAAGATTTAAGAGTGCACTGCACCCAACCCAAACGTCGATCCCAGATGACATACTCGTCCAGTATCGTCTGAGAGTTGCATCGGCCGGTAGCAACCAAGACACTGCTATTACCCAGACTGACCGCAGAATGGCGATAACGGGCTTTGGGAAGATCATCTACGCGTTCCCAAATGTTGAGCCACTTATGATAAAGCCAACAATCAGCCAAGGCGTTGTCTGGAGACGCTCGTCCGCCTACTAGTAGAGCTCCTGCATCCCCCAAATCCGTAATTGTGTGACACATTCGACTAGATGGGTAGGCATCAGAGCTAAATGTCTGACCATATGGATGAGATGGAGTAGATCTGGTTTGTTCAGTACCATATACGACGCATGAATCAAGCCTATGATTCAATCCCATCCCTGCAAAATTGCCGATTCTATCCTCAGACCGGCTTGGACCTGTTATAGAGAGTGGTTGCGCAAATCTCCTAAACCCTTGTCCTTTTGGATACTCTGCAAAAGCTGCATGTAGTGCGAGACTTGTGCATTTGTCCTGATGTGATAGGTGATTATGCTCAAGCTCGTATTCAATTTGCCCCAAAGTTGCTACAGTATCAGCCACAAGCAGAACATAATGATGTGAAAAGAGTGCGAATTCTTCCCATTCGTCGAAAGCCTCAATTTTGTCCAAAGCTGCCCGTTCTGCCGAAGTCATGAAGTCTGGGCTCGTCCAAAGCTCCCACAGATTTGTTGCAGATACATATTTCCACCCGAGGCCTCTGAAGCGTCGTTCCTGATCTTCCGTAGTGGGATACTCTTTGACGGGTCTGAGAGGAGTATTTAATTTTTCGAAGTGGGCCATCATAGTTTGCGCAAAGGGATGGCTCATTCCATCTGGAAGAAGTTGCTCTAGAAGACAAAATCGAGCTTTTGCAAATTTAGCTATCTTGATACATGGTATGAAGTTGCATGAAATACCTTCTGGAAGAGTATTTGCCCACTTTACCACAGAATCCGCCGCCTCTACACTCATATACGTAATGGAAACCTCGGCAGTAAACAACACTTGGCAGTTTTCGATATCTACGGCACTAGCTAGTGTCTGATGCAGTTTTGTAAGTTCTCGCAAATCACATCCGAGTTGGAGATACTGGCCACTTTGGAGGAGCAGGTCACCGTCCTTCGTAATCTCAAGGTTCGTGAGCATTTGGTTAAGCTCAGGTGTACTTTGTACTGTATGGCATTTTTTGAGCATCAACTCTCTATAATCAATGTCAATAAATTTGACGCCCTGACAGGCATCGGGATATCTCGACTAGTTAGGACTTTGGAATTAGCAGTGTTTCTTTTAGATGTTGTCAGGAGAATTGAGACATGATTTATGACCAGCAAGCATGGCATGTCTCGGGGGTATGGACATCTCGAGAAACGTTACATCACTCAAGACAGGCAATAATAGGACAAAAATGAACTGGATTTACGAACCAGGCATTGCCACGGTAAAGGATCGCTATAAACGTTAAAACCAAGTCTATATATGCCAATTAAGATATGCATACTTACTAGCCGCAGCCCAAGTTGATTACGATTTTTTGCTTGGAAGACTTCTGTGTTAAGAATCGATGAACCACCTGATCAATAGCTTTCATTCGCAGATGGTAACCTCTGTTAATGAGGGGAGAGCGCCTCTGGGGTTTCTTGACGAAATAGCGAAAGAAATGAGGTTCGTCGGCATAGTATAATCGCTCAACACTGCGTTTCGACACAATGCTACTGTTATTTGTCTGCAGAGACTGATCAGCAAGACAGGTTCAAGGAAAGGAAAATTGCAACATACTCCCATGATTGAGTCATCTTGTAATTGAGCCTTCCCTTTGGTTTTTGTCTTCATTTTCAGTTGCGAACATTTGGCAGCCGTGTCTTCATCTTTTGTGACAATGGCACTCTGGGCCATACTGGTGATCATTATTATTATTGGAGAGACTCTGGGCTCAGGGTTGACCAAGTGTCCAGGTCACGGGAAAAGGGTGCAGCTCTGTCGGGTGCAGGAGATTTCCATTCAGGTTCTCTGGAAATGGGATTAACCTTAAATTATTAGCGCTACGCTAGCGCCACTTTGGGTTAGATCTACGATAGGTAGAGCCCTTGACGAGAGCTTCACAAGCTTCCCCCGCCTCTTGCGCATTCGACTTCCGCAACCTGAAGCAACCTGAAGCCCTCTGATCAACACGAACATAAGTGGCCGCTTATGGCTCAATGACTACGCCATACGGGGGGATCACAGTTCGTGCTTCAGCTTTGCTTTCCCGACAATCCTAAGAGCCAGCACACTGCACATTCCAGTGGGTTGCACGCGCGGAAAATCCCTCGACAGCATCTTGTGCACGATATTGCGAGTCATTCACGATGGCGACGATGAACTTTGTAACCTTTAACCAGGACTACAGCTGCCTGGCAGTAGGTATGTTTTACTGTGTCGCCGAACCCGCCGGGTGTTAACTGCGGGACTCGTCAGGTACTTCGAAAGGGTTTCGCATCTACCATACAGATGCCTTTGCAAAGATCTTCAGCAGCGATGATGGGAACGTTGCAATTATAGAGATGCTCTTCTCGACGTCTCTCGTGGCGCTTATATTGTCGCCAAGGCATCTAGTAATCCAGAACACGAAGGTAATGGCCCTGCGGTACCGAGAGGCTCTTCTCTGGCCCTGCTCATGCTGACTTTTGCGACAGCGATCCTCTATCATATGCGAGCTGACATTTCCGTCTGCGGTACTCGCTGTGCGACTTAATAGAAAGCGTCTAGCTGTCGTTCTCGAAGAAGAGATATACCTGTACGATATTTCGAATATGACTCTCCTCTATACAATTGCAACATCTCCAAATCCGAATGCTATCTGTGCACTGTCCCCATCTTCGGAGAACTGCTATATTGCATACCCTCTGCCAAAACCTCGGGAGGAATCTGGGGATAAGAGGCCTTCACATGCTCCTCCACTTTCCACATACGTTGCACCAACTTCTGGGGACGTTCTCATATTTGATACTATTGCGTTAAAGGCTGTCAACGTAGTTGAAGCACATCGTGCACCATTGTCATCTATTGCGCTAAACAACGACGGTACACTATTAGCAACGGCTTCAGAGACGGGAACCATAATTCGGGTTTTCTCAGTACCAAGAGGGCAAAAACTATATCAATTTCGGAGAGGTACTTATCCGTCTACCATTTACAGCATGTCATTTAATCTGAACTCTACACTACTTTGTGTTTCTTCCACGACGGACACAGTCCATATATTTCGACTCGGGGCTCCTCCAGCGGGAGCACTTTTACCTGACTCTCCAAAGTCGATGAACGACCGATGGAGCCGTTCACGAAGCTATGACAGCGGTAACGAGTCTCCAACCACAGGAACCTCACCCGGAAGTGAGATTACAGACATACCACCCGCCCGGAAAGTCACTCCAGGTAGTTTTGGAAGCATGATTCGAAGATCCTCGCAATTGATTGGGAAGAACGTTGCGGGCGTTGTGGGAGGTTATCTCCCCCAAGCTGTTACTGAGATGTGGGAACCAATGAGGGATTTCGCTTTCATCAGACTTCCCAAAGTCGGTTTAGGGGTAAACTCGTCGGGGGGGCCTCTACGAAGTGTTGTTGCTATGAGTAGTAGCAGCCCGCAGGTGATGGTTGTAACAAGCGATGGAGGTTTCTACATCTTCAGCATCGATATGGAGAACGGCGGCGAAGGAGTGTTGGTAAAGCAGTACTCGTGAGTAAAAGAACTTAGCTCCACGGATCCATCTTGACTAACCACACGCCCTAGTGTCCTCGAGGGAGATGACAGACTTGAGCAGTCTGCGTCAGAATATTGAAAGGTGTTTGGTGTTTGTGTAGAACAAGTAGTCCGAGTCTCACGCATTCTTTGAGAGGCTGCTCTTCTCGATTTTTGTCTTTACTTGGCCAGCATCAGCAAAAGGCGTTCTTGAATTTGAAGCAGACCTTCAAGGTTAAGTTACAGCTTTGTTTGGAGTTTCTGGGGATCAGCATAATAGCCAATAATATTATCACTTGCCACCGTGGAAATCATGGCCGGTGAAGAAAAGATTCGCCGGGGGCGACAACGACCTATCTCCAAACCCATGTCATATTCCCTTCTGGGCAGAAACTCGGTTCAAGGACGTCGTGCGAATCAGCAATACTTCCAAATACCTTTCTGCTGAATCGTGTCTTGTGATGATCCAAGTCCCATCGCATGGATCGACTTATCGAAATGGCTGTTAACAATAACCTCTAGGCAACAGCATTTGGTCCCTACGCTGACAAGGGTTGGGATTGCTGCAGAAATGCAGATTCAACTAACTCAGTTTCACACCTTTATGGAAATCATAGAAAATAATAGTGGGCACCTCGGTTTACCACAAAAGCTTTCTAGAATGCAGCGGCGTCCCCGAGCAGAATTTCATTATTATTGAGAGTTAATAGTTCCAGGAATGTCATCGCAAGTCGGAATTACACCAGGGTCCTCGGAGTCGAGAAGTTGCTCTGGCCCCGACTCACACCGAGAATATTCGGAGCTTACACCAAAGTTCTCGTCCGGTCCCGATGTGAAAGTCCAAAGAAAAGGTTGCCAGAGTGAGTAGGTAAGCTCAGCCTTAACTTATACTTTCGTCCCCCATGCTATGCAGCCAGGATCCAAGGAACGGCGATATAATATAGATCGGAAGATGAGGGGCTGATGAGGACTGAGGAGCCAGGACGGCGGAGTACTGGCGGTCATTATTTAGATGAGATGATGATGTTACACCAGGAAAAGAACCAAAAACGGACGTCCGATTACCGCTCGTGGGTGGATGTTTGGCTCTCTCTAAGCGCCTTTCGGCAAAATGAGCTGCAACAGGGGACAGGATGGGAAGCCGGGGGAGCAATGATTGCGCCCTGTTAATGTGATGAGCTGTGCGCATGTGCATCCACTGGGAATAATGTCGAACGGGGGTCAGTTTTCAAGGCCATCCTTTCGAGGGTATCGCTGCATGGCGGCCGCTACCATGGCTCTCACTTTCTGCAAGCAAAGACCCATGATTCGGATGGCGCGTGTTATGGATGGAGCTGCTGTCAGTTCGACGTCGTGTGGGACTCAATATATTCGCACGTTAAATTAGGTCAGCTCGACGTCGGATGACAATGTCCTTTGGATACGGTAGTAGAGTGTACTCCGTACGGGGCCGTCGCCATCCCTCCAAAAAAGGAACGCACGGCAATTTACTGTGGGTTTCTGGTGGTTTATACTCACGATCATCGTCAAGGCTCGAGCCTTCTTTCAAAGTCTCGAGCTTGCCGACTTTTGCTCGTAAAGTACAGCCACTCACGACGCAGACCAGATAACTTTAGAGTTTTGCCACGACGGTCTGCCCTATGCAACGGCCGTAGCTTTAATCCGACAACCCACGACTCATCCCACCATTCAGGATTCGCGACAGCGTTCCAATCTGACAAGCCAGCCGCCTCGATCAACCATGTCTAAGCCCCCCCTTGAGCACATCATCATCCATCGACCAGCGCATCACGTTATGGCTTAGGTAAGTATTATACCTGTACCTATATCTTTCGAACAGGACGGAGTATCGGTTGGCCATGCACACCCTCCCGCCTCTGGCCCTTCGCTTGTACTTGCAACTTTTGTGCGGGCATGAATACGGATATGCAGAATTTCTTTTCGCATGTTCTTGCTTGAACAGGAGTGAGTTTCGCCAAGGCCCATCATCAAACTAATAAGCTGGGGTTTAGCTTTGAGCTTTGTCGCCTTGAGATTGTGTTTGATTCGGGTACCTGAGCCGATGCGTGCATCCCTGCTGGGAAAGGCTGGAAAAGACTGGATGGGTGCAGTAGCATATGCTGGTGCCAGCGTAATAATTATCCTCCCAAAAAATCCCCCGCGGACCACTTCGCCTCTAATTCGTCCGAGCCTGACCAACTTTCACATTTTCCATGGGTTACATAAATAGTCGCTAAAAAGAACCAAAGAGCGCTGGTTGGTCGGCTCGCTTTTTTTCCTTTTTTGCTATTAATTGTTCCCAGAAGGGCGGTGGGGTTTCAAGCGCTTGTTCTGAGGCGGAGCGCGTCAATCATGATAAGGTAACCTGAAGAGGACCCGACTCCTTCAGGAAGATAGCGCGCGATAGGCCATCGGCGGTTGGCAGGAGTACGGCGTAGGAGGAGGTAAGTCGGTAAGAGACGTCTGAACGCTGAATAGCAAGCACTTCAGATGCCGTGGTTACCTGTTGCTAGACCTGTTACCACCTACCAATTTGTCTCGTTCCAACTCAGGATTCAGGACTCAGAACGACTGGGGACTGCTCCTGGTATGTATGTACGTACTTTACCGTCGTAGATTGGACAACGTGGGCAGGTTCGTGCTGTCTCGTCTCGGCTCGCCTCTATCTTCACAAATCAATCGTACGATGGATGATTGATGATGAGTGCGACGGAGTTAGGACTGTTTAGTTTTCTTGAGAGCGCGCACTATTCAGCGGCTCCACAATCCGTAATCAGCACCTTAAAAAAATAGCAATGGCGCAGATTTCACCGTGATTATCAATTAATTGCTCAATTGATCAATTGATCAATCCATCGTCATCATCAGCAATACTCCATGCAGTCAGTAATCCAAATCCGTAATCCAGCTACCGAGTCATAAAGAAAAGAAAGAAAAGAAAGGATAAGCAGCTCCCTCTGGAGGCCTGTATGGTTGTTCCTTGTGCTTGTCAAATGCAACGGTAGGTCCTAGCTCAGAAGATGCTCCCGCTACAAAGTTGTTGGATCCAATTTGGCCCCCTCGGTCTGGCACCTGTACCTGCTACCTGCTCACCGTCTAGGATCTGGGGATTCCTGCGTTCTTCTTGCATTGTTTTATCCGTCTTGCCTGGGTCCCAAAATCTAAAATCTTCCCAAATTTACACGCTTTTCAAAACGAATAATACTGGAAAAGAGGCCCATGCTCCCGGTTCGTCCCCACGCTGGGTTGGGAGGTAAGAGTCTCGTCTTCGTTAACCACTCCTGAGTCCTCCAGTACGCTCACAGGCTAGATGTGTAGCCAGACTTTCCATGAATATGCATGCCAGCGCCGAACCCTGCCAACGGGTAGCTTCCTTGGTACCTTTGCATCGGATTTCCCACTAACAATGCTCCACTAGCACTCGACATGCAGCCTGAAGCGGTCACTTGGCACATCTACCAGGATTGTTGGTGGTCTCCCCCCTCCTCGTCCTGGAAGGGTCAAGCCTCCCCCGTTGTGCCCAGCACTGCCGTGCACCCTTGATACAGTGGGTTTAACATTAGGCCCAGTAGGTAGGTCTATTTTGTTTGGCAGCAGGCAGAGAGCCATGGTCCTGATGTCAAATCTGCCTTGGGGTACATTTACATGCTTCATCGCCAGCCAGTCTTCTGACGGGCAATGTTCATTCACGTCCTTGTGAAATCCACTTTCCAACTCAGTGTTGCTATTATTACTATTGTTGTATTTTGGTTGCTGTCATTGTTGTCATTGGCATCTTCTTTATATTTGCCTCGTCCCTCGAACCAACTCCCCACTAACCCAACTGGCTACCGCAAAAATCACCAATCAGGCTTTTATTCCGAGAGACATAACCACAACGTACCTACACTGCCTTACACCATCTACTCTTTTTGTCAAGAGATACGGCGGCAGCCTAGCAGCAGCCCCCAACGGCTTTTCTTGTGACACCTGGTCCATCTTCGCCTTGCTCTCACATACTGCGGACATACATACATACAACCCATACTTACTGACTTACTTACTTTACACCTTCCCTTCTCTATTCTTATCAAGATGGAGCTGACCCCACAATCGACTCACTCACACACCTCGCCGTACCATTATACGTCAACCTCCCAGCCAGTTTACGAATATCCTTCACCTGCACGAAGTGAGTCAAGGTACAGATCAACAGAGTCCTTACAAGGACTCGGACTCTATTCATGTCCAATGTCAAGCTCCACATCCCTAGATGGTAGTTCGGTGCCACACCTTAACTCAACCGCCACAAACACCTGGCCAACTAATTCTCTACATCAACGTGGTACCCCTCCATCCTCAACCCAAAATATTCATTCAGCTGAATACCACCCATTTGCTCCATTCCAACCCGGGGTTTCATCACCGTATAGTCATGATATATATGGTGCACAGAACGCTGAAGTTTCTGTTCTTCCTGCTTCACCACTTCCATCAGGATCTACTTCCCAGCGCTCTTCTTTCTCCTCTGCTCCCACATCAGAGATCTTTACCCAGCCAGGTTCAACCCATTCTCATACTCCTCGGATCAAGATGGAAGACTTCGTCGACTATGCGCCGAGCAATGAGTCCATTACCTACGGCTCACCACAGCCCAGCTACAGTCTCCTGGGTGCACCTACCAGCACCTTTCCTGGCAACCTAGAAGGAGCCTACTATCAGGAGCAGTCATCGCTCAGCTGGCCAAAAGTCGAATACGCATCCAGCTCTGACATGAATTCATCATATCAAAACCAAGGTTATGAAAGCCGCTCAGGGAATGAAGACCAAGGCCCCTCAGGCGAGCAACGGCGGGGATCAAGCACTGTAGCTCGCACGCGACAACCTCGCAAACTCACTACCAAGGAAGACGCGAACTTCCAGTGTCAAGTCAAAGGTTGTGGTAAACTCTTTGGTCGCAGCTACAACTACAAGGCGCATATGGAAACGCACGATGCTAGTCGAGAGTATCCTTTTCCTTGCCCAATCAAGGACTGCAACAAGAAGTTTGTGAGGAAGACAGATCTTCAACGGCACCACCAAAGTGTCCACATGAAGCAACGGAACCACCGATGCGACTACTGCAGTAGATACTTTGCGAGAAAAGACACGCTCAGAAGGTAAGATCAAAAGTGGAATTTGCGCATGACTACCGGCTAACACGTCAAAGACACATGGAAGATGGGTGCTCCAAGCGATTTGACATTGAGACAGTCGACTTCCGGCCTCAGAACTACAGCAATGGCGAGCAAAGCACGATGAAGGCCGCACGTTCGATCGCTGATGATGAATCGAGACGTCCCTCGTATAGCTCATCGCATTCCCATCACTCTCCCCCTCTGGTTCCATCGAACACACCTCTCACGTCAGCCTTACAAGGCGGTTATTATGAGAGCACTTCTCGGCCAGCATATTCAACCGGAGAAGGTCACCACGACGTCTGGGGCAATTGATTGGGAAAAGACCTCATGTACCGAGGAACGCCGCACTCGTACACGTTCATCAGCTCTAAATTCCAACAAACGGTTGACGTGCATACGCCTCCATAGGGCGAGCAAGGGACTCGGAACCATTATGGGTGCATTTCACGTGAGAATTGGGGGCCGGCTGACGGTTGCACAAAGATGATTATGATGGTGGTCACATTTACGACATTCAGATGTATAGTATTCCCCAAAGACATTTAAAGTTCCTTGGACAGCTATTTTCAGTTGCGCACTGCACATTTGGAAGTGTGTGGTAGGGAGCTAAGGTTCACGGCATTTATCTGAGGAGTTGTTTGTTACTTTAGGCATTTGGCTTTTTTTTTTTTTTTTCATTATACCCATCGACGATATATGTCTATTTTGAAAGCGTACTTCTTGTACATATTTGGTCCGGGGGCGGTGCACTATGGCACCGGCAGAATGCGCAAATGGGTAGCCAACGGTGGAAACCTGGAAAAAAGGATTTTCACGGACAATGACGGGGAGACGGAGATAGTATTGAGATACAGTTTAGTGAGGATCGTGAAGGATAAAAAAGGGAAGATCAGAGAGATTAGGCAACGAGGAAATAGAAATAATGCTTTTTCAACAATTCAGTTTTTGGTCTGGTCTTTCTAGGTTCTTGGTGCAAAGAAAATAGACCTGACTGCTGGAAACAGAGCTGCTTAGCGAGTCAGCCAATCATATTCATGAGCTCGGCTGTATTTGAGTTTCGCGGTGCATGCCCAGGTTGAGGTTGTTGCAAGAGCGGATCATACTACTGTACTACCTAGCAGTGATCGCAGACCAGGGGAAGCGATTGATTGTCAGAACTCTACTCTCCACCCCCATAGCCCAGAACAGAACAGAACATAACAGAACAGAACAGGGAGCTTGACTACTGTACTTGCCAGCCTCGACAAGCCTCGACAACAAGCCCCGACAGCCAACTTTGCAAGCCCCAACCGGCGGCGGCGGCTAATCTACGCGCTAGTAATGCTGTAAGAAATGGAGGAATAATAGTACCGCGAATGAACAAGCGACATGTGTGGAAGCTATCGAAGCTACAGAAGCAGGTGTATATTTTAAGGGGTATCAGCCCCCCCTCCCTTAACCCTATGGCCAAAGTAAGTCAGTCACAACAGAAACACACCAAACCTCGTCCAAGGCTTTGTCGGTTTCCATTTTCGCTTTCGCATGTCTTTCGTTCGCGTCGTGTGCTGATTTTGGGACAAGTGTGCAACCTTGCTGCAGAGACTTCAGCATGTTTTTGACGTACACATCAATTTACTAGGACCAAATAATTTACAGCGGTCCTGGCCTGGTGGTCCCCTTTTTCGTTAGGCGTCTCCCCTGAACCTTGTTGGAGGGTCGGGGATTGGGCCGTACCCGTCAACCCCATTCCCTTTTCTGAGGCGGTGGTAGGCGGAAGCCTCTTAGCTCTATCCATCCTTACTCATAACCCCTGCAGTAAAGAATTCACTCTGACAGCGTATTTCTTTACCGAAAATACCGCACAGACGGACAGGGCTGCCATTGTCCTGTGTCGTGCACGGTGTGCTCGCTGGCGGGGCAAACCTTGGCCTGGCCTGGCCTGCCTGCCCCCAGTTCATGAAGGTCTTCAGGCAACCAGATGAACAGCTTCCGGTTGGAAAAGACGGAGACACCAAAGAGGAGAGACGACAGGACCCGGGAGAGCACTTGGTTGGTGCATCTATCTTGCAATTCTACATCATGAGGGATTCAGGTCACCGCGGAATAATATGAGCATGGGAACGAATTGCAATCTACAGGAGTAGTCTCCCCTTCCCAACCAAACCCCCTAAAGTTCGACAGCAGTTGTTGGCTGCTGGAACCGACGCAACAGACGCCTTTTTTTAACCGCGCGCCAGATTTGAACAGGGTTGGCACACATGTTTTACGCTTAGATTTGGTGAAGGAGAAGGAGAAGAAGATTTAGCCAAGAGTACATGGCATGGGACGGCCGCTACCACCACATGGATGACAAGCTTCACGTCAGAATCATACCTACTCGCTCGTACAGACAGAGAGACGAACATTGAACAACAACAACAACAATAGCAACCATCCATCTCGGACTGAACGAGAAGCGCGCTGGACGGGAATAATCCAGTGTTCACTCACAACTGCAGGAATGCAAGCTTCTTAACTCCAGAGCTGACCCTCTTTTTCCAGAACGGTAAGATCATCTGCAATAATTTATCATCGTCACAGATTCAGGTTGGTAAGAGGTGACAGAGCAGTCGCACAAACACAACAAGTGACCAGAGAGCCGACAGAGAGTAATAGGCAGCCTTACGAATTCCCTGGTTGCTTGTCACGCCCAAAAAGCTCGGAGCCAAGAAAGCTCGGAGCCAAGAAAGTGTGGTCCCCAGATTAAGCACAAGCAATAAGCAAGGCTAGCCCATGAGCATGGCCCACCGGTCCCAAGAGATTCCCAAAAAAAAACCACATGGTATTTCCGTATATCCGCTACCGAAAAATCAATTCCTTCGCAATGACTTTCCATTCGACCTGCCTGGTTCAGAGCCTGGCCCTTGTCCTTTTTTGCCTGTATGGAGGAGATATGGCATGGGAACGGGCAGGCCATCCGGCAGGCATCATTTGGATCCGGAGAAAGCACCATCCCCCTTTCTCTCGGGTTCTTGGGTTGCTTGTGGCTACCGCGGCTCTCGCTAGTTGATACATCTGTAGTGTCCTGTATCTCCGTCCACTGTACGAAGTAGTAGCTGGCATGAAGCTGTTTTCCATGAACAAATCTAATGTCGTGCGTGCAACAGAAGCAGTAGCGAACGCATAAGCAACAAAACTGGGCTGCAGTGACCGGCAACAAGATCTCGATTATTTAATAATGTAGAGTTTGGATGATCAGATGATACTCGAGACTTTGCATTGGAATCTTTGGTTTGATCTTCTCATTCTATTCTTGTTTACATGCCTCCGCCCAATGCTTTAGTTCGAGGAGGCGAGAAGACACCGCTAGATACTTCCATTCAATACCCCGCTAATCTACATGCTGTAATGCTGTAAACCCTCTTTTTTTAGATCTCCATCTCCACCATAAGCTCGCACTTTCCGCCAAATAAATCTGCTGTTATTTCCTGAATTCCGCCTTTATTATCGCCAATTCCCCGCACGCGTTTTGACCTTTGGCCATGGGGTGGTCGTCGGCCTTTGTTCCTTGCGCTGTAGGTAACTAACTATTCGGGCCCAGAGATCGATTATAAAGCATCTGCGGCAGTCTTTTGGGATTTGCCGCGCCGCACCGCAATGCAACGGTGCGAAATACTGTCAGGTTCTGTCAGTCCCTTGTACAGTACAGTACAGTACCGTACGTCCTGTTGTACCTGTTTGTACTTTTGTGCCTAGCCGCCTCCCTCCCACGTTCCCCTCATGTACTGTACTTCGTGGGTGGTACCGTATTTCCAATGAAAAGCTTTGGTACCACTTTAACCATGACCTGTCGGTTTGTGGGATGATAACGACAATATGCAATTGCAAATTAGAATGGACGTCAGGACTCCGTAGGCAGCAACATTGGGGAATCCTCTCTTTCAATCAATATATTGCTAACTTAACCCATGCAAATATACGAGTGCCAGGAGTATCCGCGGGATTTGGTTTTGGTTTCGCTGTAAATACCCTTTCGCGCAAGGGATTAGAAAAGAGGAGGGCATGCGTTTCTGCACGTAGATCAGATTGCAACGATGTTGGTGTACTATACCGCAAGTGATGTTCTATGCATACGCCAGTTCCAGGATGTTGATGCATCTCTCGTCACCACCAGCACTCCACTACACAGTAACGGTACTAGCTCCAACAGTTCAGAATTCCCAAAGACTAGGCCTTGGGAATCCATAGTGGTGTCCAACTTTTGCTTCCCTCCACCTACTCCCCCTTCCCTCGTCCCGAACCGCGAGGCACGGTTGCAGAAGCGGTGGTGATGGTTGGAATTTTTTATTGGTGTGTAAGCTTGCGTGTAAGTGGTGTGTAGGTAGGTATGTGTGTGCCGGTAAGGCAGATGCAAGCCTCTGGCGGCTGGAAGCACGTTGTGATTGCTGGTAAATCCAATATCTCATGGGGGACCGGTCACCTAACTCTTTAGAAAGGGGGAGAGGGGGGGGATTTGTGGTACCAAAAGCACAGTCATGCTTGCTGCCATTTATTGACGCGTGGCGTTTACCGTACCCTCCTCCATAGTCGCCGGGCGCTTATCCTGATCTTGGTGTATGCTCGCTAAATTTCTAGTAGTCGCGCAAAACATCAACAACAACAACATCCTACAACCATAACATTCATCAAATATTGGTTAAATGACTCGCCAAAGAATTTTCAAAGCTACCCCTTCACAAAAATGCCTCGATCTGGATAGTATTGATGATCGGAGTTTAAATCATACGGAAGATTGGACGTGCAGACGCGGCGTTGGTGGCACAGTTGAAGCTTGAGTTGCATCATCTGGAGATCGCGGTTCCTTCCTTTGTGCAGTACATGGTGGCATAGCAATGGCGCATCTTAACATCTCTGCCACATCATGGCGTCACTTCCTTGGAACTGAGTGGTTCCTCTCTTCTTCTGCGCCACCTGAAGGAATCTCATCTCAGGGATTAAAATCAGAAGAGAAGCTTCTTCAGCTAGCTCTTCCCTACTCCC
This sequence comes from Pezicula radicicola, assembly GCA_003008705.1. Lineage (NCBI taxonomy): Eukaryota > Fungi > Ascomycota > Leotiomycetes > Helotiales > Dermateaceae > Pezicula > Pezicula radicicola. The sequence goes on from PDUO01000026.1 coordinate 155,000, forward strand.
CACACGATCTTGTCACTGACATGGATAAGTGACAAATATCATACCTACTCAATATAGCAACATAACCTAACCACTCGAGATATTGTTGGTAAATTAGGAAGTATTTCTCTCGGGCTTATTTCTTGGCGGTCCGTAGTAGCTCTTAGGTGGAGTCTTTTGTTCCCTTTCTTCAAAGAGCCTGGTCTGGCTGGATTGGATTGGGGGTGGGTTGTATTATTCAAGGAATATACGGTGCCTAGTACCTATGCCTACCCGTACGGAGTACTGTAGTGTAGCGGGCTGAGTAGGGAGATATGGCGTAGCAGGCACGTTGGACAATTCCAGATCTATGGATGGACTGGGCTTGTCATCTGTCTCACCGACAAACACATGGCACCTGTCAAGCTACTGTACTAGTCAGTCAGACCAGATCCCTCTGGGAGCTTCCTCATTCTATTCATCCGTAGCTTCCGCTAGTCCTCTCCCCTCTTCTTCCTTCGAATAATTTTCCGACGGCCAACAGGTACTTCGTCCATACACGAATCTTGAATTTTGTGTTCTATCGGTCCGGTATACCGTATGTCTTGTGGCACACATTATTCACACACTGACATCCCTCCTTCAACCAGTACCTTACTCGATCGAGGAGTCTAGGATGTGGGTATGAGAGATATGTGTGGTGGGCACTGACTGGCATGTAGTACGTTCCTTTCTTTCCGGATCTTGAATACGGAGGTATGATGGGTTCATTATACTAGCATTACTTCATACACTAGGTACTGTAAGGTTCAGATGATCCACTATTCAACCAACCATCACTTCACTTTCAAAATCCCCAAAACCCCTCAAATTATTCCAAATCCAACCAACGCAAATCACCTCGTCTCGTGCGCCCACGCCACTGAAGCACCAAGCAATCTTCATGGTGCTTTATGCGAACTAACCTGTTCTCGTCACTTTACCTACTCGTGCTACTGTACTGCACAGGCTGTTGCAGGCTAGGCTACTTTATCACACCGGCAGGTAGATGCAACGGTAACCTACGGAAGGTACATTTACATGTCTTCTTATCTTTTTCACGTAAAATTCCTTTCCTTTCCATTCCCTCCTTCCTGTCCTTCAATTCCAATAGGATACTCACATACGATATACCCAATCATAGAGAGATAGAAGCAACCTTGTTTGTGCCTTGCCTTGTCTCACCATCCACACCTCACACCTCCTTCCTTCCTTTTCAACGGGGACTGATGGGATGAATGGGATCAGAAGGCTGCATCAGAAGGCCTGCAGATTTCAAGAAGGTTTCTGATTCTGAAACTAGTTTAGTTTACTGTCTTTTACTTTTTTCTCTTTTTTGATAGTTGCAGATATGCAAATGCAGGATTTCTTGTATTGGTTTCTTATGTATGTGATTTGCGTTTTATTTACCGACATGAGGAGGTGTTGGATTTTTTGTTGGAACTTGGATGTTTGTTTTAGAGATTGGATGTGTGTGTGTGAACGAGAGGGGGGGGTTATCCTTGATACACCGGTTGAAATCCTTTTGTTTGACAATGTAATGTTAATATTGCGACCCTGATATTGATCCTTCAGTCCCCGTTCATGTCTTCCTTCTTCGTAGACCACTGTCTTACATAGCCCACTATCTCATACCATCCCATCTCATCCCATGCCCTCTTTACCACAGTATGCTACTTTCCTACATGGTATAGGTTCTACCCGCCAAGATAACAACTTTATTAAGTAAAAAGAGAGAAGAGGATGGGAGAAAAAAGAAGAGGAGCAAACTCGGAGACTGGAGACTAGAAACTGAAGAAAACCGGAGAAGGAAGACAAAAGTCAAGCTTTTACTCCGTACGAAGTATTCCCCTGTCATCTTACCCAAGGTCCCCCCCTTTCTTTCTATTCCTTCTCTAGTTAGATTTGTCAGAACGTTATGCTGTAGCATCGGCGATCATTAGGAAGCCTTGTTCACTTTTCGATCATTACAGTACGCCTTATTTTTGTGGCACTGTGGTTTAGATAGTTGTGATTTGTGGTTCACCAACTGTGCCTTTTTCTTTTCTTTTTTTTAAACTGTGGTATTTGTATATGTGTGTGTGTGTGTGATTGTGTCTTTAATATGTGATGAACTTCCCGTCTCCCTTCCTTCCTTCTAGACTTCTTGCCTTTACAAAACTGGTTGGCTGGCTGGTTGGTTAGTTTGCTTCAATTCTTTATTATCTGTCCTGTCCACCCACACCTTTACCTACACAAACTCCATGAACTTGTTTCACACATTAAACCCGGCAGACTCGTTTCCAAGAACTGCAAAAGCAAAAGAACGAAAGGAAAGGAAGAAAGAAACTCTTCTTGTTTCTACATCCCTTTCTTTGAGTGTTTATTACAGTTAATGGTACAATAGGACCGAATGACAAGCCCTCCCTCTCCCTTCCTCCCTTCCTTTGTACATGCCTGCGAACTTGCGTATCTACCTTCCTATTCGACCAAAACCGACACTGTCCTATCGATATCGAAAAACTTCGGCGAGGGAATGCGGGTTGCTGTTTCGAAGGCTCCGAATATATCTACCTACCTACCTATCTACCTATCTGCATACGGAGTACATACATATGGTTGCATCGTAGTATGTAGCTCCTCGAATAGCTACTAGTCTCAAGATATAGAATAGGACGTAGAATAGAGGTTGTTGGTTCTATCGGTTTCAAGTATTGGTTCGTGGACAGATGAATACGATGTGCTTCTATGGTGGAAGCGAGTAGTTGATTGTCCTTCTACGATATATTCTTACAGGGAAGGAGAACAAATATACCTTGATACTCTCTCGTCTTCGGTTGAAACTTGATACAGTGGTAGAGAAGGTTGGGGTGTTGGGGGTTTGATGGGCTAGGCTGTGGTATAACTTCCTGGGCTTTGCATTGGAACATGCGGTTTATTCACTTGTCTATCTGTTTATCTCTCTTTCTGTTGAGGATTTTGGATCCTGAAGTGGGCATCGAGGACTTTGTTTATTGTTTGGTATCTCGATGTCTTTGTTGAGAGGTTGAATAAAGTAATAGTCTTGATTTGGGAGTATAGGTTGGGTAAGTAGTAGCATTCCTAGTAACAGATATGGTAGACTTTCGAGGCTATGGCGATGTGAAATATTATCTGGACTATTGATCGTTGTGTTGTGATTGCGCAGCAGTGCTCCTGTCCTTAAGACGTTGTTCTTTGTTGTTCTGTGTATAAGGTTATCTTGAACCTTTGATACCTTGAACTTTTGAAGCTTCGAGGCTTTGTCTTACCTATTTTGAGAGTGTTATATAACAGTGTATACAATAGCAGGGTCAATTTGTTGTTGATTGTGCTTCTGTGCAAGAACCACTCTTGTAACAGTAATACTGAATTCTCGCAGAGTAGCTTAAGCTCCACAAGGTCTTATAAGGAGTGACAATAAGAGTTCTTATACTCTATCTCTATATTTAATGTTATGCGGCCCTAGTAAACAAGGACACTATGTTATTCCTGTGATTGTAGCTTAGTATTCTACGATAAAAACCGAAAAGTATTCTGCCTAATATATTTCGCACTACAAATCCTAGCTATTCAACTACATTGTTAATACTCGAAGACTCGACACATATCATATACGCGCTCTGTAGAGCGTAGAAATATAACCACTTACCTATTCTTAAGTACTTCACAGAGTTGTAGAATCTACATCTACGTCTAACATTAAGATATTAGAATTTGTCACATTCTCAAATCCAACGGAAATTATCGCTCTTACCTTCACTGATTTTAAGACACCTGTCTAGTGAAGTCTTGGGTCTTTGAACATTGTAGCACAACAAACATATTTCAGTTCACCTCAGCATAAAGTTACGCATTAACTTAACTCTACTGATAGTTATACTGATTCACCAAATTCAGTCTAAGTTAAGCAAAAGAGCATGTTCTGGAGCACTACATATCTTGCAATCAACTTGATAAAGCATATACATCTTCTGGTGTCGAATCATTTCTAATTCTAAATTAATTGCAACACTAGAGCTCGCACTAGAGCAGATTGTTCTTTCTAAACTAAAGAAAATGCAAAAGATGAATTAAAGCAGGGGTATAATTTCTCTAAGTCATTACTGTTTTAAAGGACAAAAGTGGTTAGGACGACTAGGCTACTACAGTATTTACCTTTTAGGCTGGTTTATACTCACTAGGTACTAGAGCATTATATAAAATAGCCTAGATTTCTCTTCGGTTGTATTTAAAGCGGTGAGGTTTGCTCTGGCAAAGCTGTAGGAGCTCTAGCATAAAACAGAGAAATTCTTATTTTAAGTCTACCAAAAGTCAATTTCTAGCTTAAAGTTCTGCATAGGATATAACACCCATGTCTTTACACATAGCTTAGTACAACTTTTAAATACTTGCTCCGTAATGCTTTAGATAGGGACCAAAAGTGTGCACTTTACATCTGCAAAAGGTACATATACTACCTTGAGTAAAAAGGGGGGAGAACTCGCTAAATCTTATAAGCGACGCCCCTTTAAATTTCTACCTCAGACGCAACAAGAGAAATATTAAATATAAGGTTTTGAAAAGACTAGCTGTAGTACCGAAAAATATAAACACAGTTAAGGTAACACCTGAAAGCAGAGTAAGATGAAGACAACTCTACTTTAAACCTCGCTCCAAAACAATCTTGAAAATCTAGCCTCTGTTTCCATTTCTAAACTGTTTAATTACTGCGAAGGAAGTTCATTACAAGGATAATACCACTAGAGGCGCTACGATAGGGATATTGCTGTTAGAATATCAATTTTCTGAAATGCAAAAAGGACGCACATTACGTATAGTTTTTGCTATTTTCTAGAGTTAAGGTGCTAGAAAATAAACTAATCACATGTGTATTAAGTACCTAAGCATGGTATAGAGGGATATTGTACCATTTTTCTCCTTGGCCACAAATAGGCTCTTTTCGGCGTTCTTATCCTGTTCAAAATACAGCTTTTGTTTCCTGCTATATTTCTCACGTGGGTTGCTCTCTTAACTACTCAACTGAAGCTGCATAGCTTAAGCTCGAGTTAAGTAAGCTAGTAAACTTAAATTAAGTGAAATACCTAAACCGGATGTTTGTGAGGACCTTAAATGTAACCCTTATTTAGGTATTGTTAGAAAATCACTAAAAGCAAACTTCCAATCTCAGTCTCAGTATAATATAGGTAGTGATGGCTCGACGATATTTAGTTGAATATCAAGGTATTCATTGATTCCAGCACGGGCTGCTCCAAACCAAAGCAAGAACTGTTTTGCCTGATTTTCTGCAGAAATTACTTGGGTTGAGAATTGGATAGGAGTGCTAGCTTTCTCTGTGATATTGTGTCTATACTACAGGGCGATCCTTTGCGAGTCAGGAGTGGAAGGACCTCGAGAGGCAGGGAAGCAAGCATGGACTGTAAATATCGATTTCTAACTCTTGGCACATGAAAGTAAACCCTCCATTTATTCGTGTCACTTCGGATACTCCACTTGACTAGACAGGGGATTCTAGGTCCTGCACTTCCCTGCGTGCGAAAGATAACGTGTAAAGAAGGAACCGAGAGGTGGGGTTTGATGAACTCTCAATGCTCGTGTCAATTCGTCACATTCCTCCTCTACCTCACATCTGAAGATCCAAATTCAAGGCCACGTGCAAGTTTGCACGCAGAAAAGTGTGTAGAGGAAGAAGGGAATCCGAGGGGGGGGGGGGCTTATATGAACTCTAAATCTCGTTAGCATCGCTTAGTGCCCGGAAATCACTCCCCCTTTTCTACAAATGGAAGCGACGCACGATTACTCGAAAGGACTTGTTTTCGCACACACGCACTTTCCGCGAGCTGCACGTCTAGATTGCTCGACCAGAATTCACATACATGTCATTCAAGCATGAGTTAACATTGCGCGCAACTCGATTCTTGCGCAACAATGGCAGTGCTCGTACCCTCCTCACCACCCGACTGCCCTGTTGCACTGTTCAGCACTCCTTCTCTGTACTTGCAGGATAAAACACTCATCTACCCATAGTTGTGCCCCGTAGCCATTCAACATATTTATACAAGTTTGTGTGCTTGATAGACTTCTCCAAATACTTACTTTGCTGCCTGTTTTGACCTATAAAAGAGACCTTCAGCGCCACAAAAATAATTCTCGCTAAAAAATGGCCCATCAATTGATTTGTTACTCGAGTAGTTAATACGCCAGAGTGGTTACAAAGCATGAGGCTGAGCTTCGTTGGTCGCAGAAGAATGGCATGAGATGTGACCTAGCATGCATGACAGCTGCAAACTCGCAACTAATGAACGTATGACAACTGTTGTGAGTCACACCACCACTGCTCTACGGGGACGGCTTTGACCAAGTATGAAGAAATGAATCGATAATTACAGAACCTCAGCCTTATCATTTCTGTAGACTTTTCAAAATAAGTGAATTGCTCAAATCCGCATCTTGCATCTCAATAGACAGCCAGTACGGCAGTCATAGGTGCGACCGCAAGTATTATTGCCGTGGTTGAGATCTCTGAGAAGGTCTTCAGCATATGTCAAAAGTATTACTCAGGGGTAAAGGAGGCGAGACAAGACATACAGCGGCTCCGAAATGAGGTCTTGTCCCTCCAGGATGTGTTGACCAATGTGGCAGATCTGGTTAAGGATTCAACGTCAGGGTCATCTAAGCTATCAATTTCTAGTCTTCTCGATAAACAAGATGGGCCATTACGCCAATGCCAGGAAGACTTGGAGGGACTCGATGCGAAGTTGAATCCAGGACAGGGAACAAATGAAATGACGCGGTTTGGATTAAGGGCTTTGAAGTGGCCTTTTAGCAGCAAGGAAGTTCAAAAGCTTCTTGCAAGTATTGGGAGGCATAAAGTGACGTTCAATTTTGCATTAACAGGAGATCTTGTGTAAGCTCTCACCTCCATGGTTTACCCTATACTAACGGCTCGTCTTCATTAGTGGTCTGGCTCAAGCTATCAAAGATGGCACAGAGAAATTGAATGCGAAATTTAATGATGGCATTGCAGAGCTGTGCGTTGGGCACAAAACATACCTTGCAGATGAACGCCGGCAAAAGATCCATCGCTGGCTATCAGCACCAGACCCATCTTCTAATCATAATTCTGCCTGCAAAAAGCGGCAACCAACGACAGGTGCATGGTTCCTCGAAAGCGACGAATTTAAAAAATGGAGAACAGGTTCAAACTCCTTCCTCTGGCTGCATGGAATCCGTAAGCATGCCACTCTGGAGAGTGTTTTCAGTTATCAATGACTGCTTGATTATCATAGCTGGGTGTGGTAAAACTATTCTATGGTAAGTATATTGCATATAAGTTTAAGGTAGAAGATGGGCAGACTTAAAGTTAAGTGAGCTATGGGGTTTGACATTTCGAAGGGCAAAAGGAGAAAAAGCTGCCAACTTTGACACAATAACCTTCCATACATATGAATTACGCTGATTGAGTCCATAGCTCAAGTATTGTCCAAGACGTTATTTTCAGTTATGCGTCAAATCCTACAGTCGCGGTTGCCTACTTCTATTTTGACTTCAACGACAGCGAGAAGCAGCGTCAAGAAACCCTTCTACGTTCGCTGATTGTACAACTCTCTGTGCAGTCTCCAGAAACCCCAAAAGCTCTAAATTCCCTCTTCGTTTTCAAATATGAAAAGCAGCAACCGACGATAACCGAGCTTGTTTCCACTTTTCAGCAGATGCTAGAAGGCTTTGACCAGACATTCATTATTTTTGACGCCTTGGACGAGTGCAAAGAAAGAGAAGAGCTCTTAGAGCTCCTGAAAAGGATTCGTGACTGGAATCTCAACAAACTTCATATACTAGCCACAAGCCGAGAAGAGAGAGACATCGAAGAATCTCTTGAGCCCTTGGTTACAGGACAAATTTGTATCCAGAGCGCTCTTGTCAATGCTGATATCCACACCCACATCTGTGAACGACTCCAAAATGATCCAAAATTAAGAAAGTGGCCTACCAGTGTGCAAAAAGAGATAGAAGATACACTGATGAATGGAGCAAATGGAATGTAGGTCATGATTAAGCTCATCTGCCATCTTTGCTTCTATTGAAATGCACTGACACTTCACAGGTTTCGATGGGTCGTATGCCAACTAGATGCATTAAGAAAATGCTTGAAAGTGGATGCACTTCGCAAAGCATTGAAGTCATTACCGAAGACTTTGGATGATACGTACGCACGAATACTCAATAACATCGACGAAGAATACCGCAAAGATGCGTTCAAAATCCTCCAATGGCTAGCCTATTCTGCTCGACCGCTTGACATCAATGAAGTGGCCGAGGTCGTTGCTGTCGAAATAGAGGACGGCCCTCGATTTAATCCTGAAAACCGACTGTTAAACCCTCGAGAAGTACTGAATATATGTTCTAGTTTGGTTACCACAAGAACTTCTAAAATCCCGATTCGGGGGGGTTATTATACTCGTGAGATAGAAGAGCTCAGATTCGCTCATTTTTCAGTCAAGGAATACTTAATCTCCAAACGTATTCTGATTAGTTCAGCTTCACAATATGCAATAGCAGATTGTGCAGAGGATCATATAGCTCGCACATGTCTCATATACCTTCTTTACTTTGAGGGACCTAGAATGCTGAATTCAGACAGTGTCGATGATTTTCCACTTGCAAGATATGCAGCAGAATACTGGGTCAAACACGCCCGAGCGGCTGGTGAGCATGCAGAGCTGACACATCAGTTGAGCATGGAACTTTTCCAGCCCAAAAGAGATGCTTATCTCAATTGGTATCGGCTGTATGACCCAAACAACCGGCGGAGGGAAATTGCTATGAACAAAAGTATAGAGGAGGTTGCAGCTCCACTGTATTACGCTGCGCTAAATGGGCTGGTCACTTTGGTAAGACAGCTTCTAAAGGCAGGGGCAGACGTTAATTCTTGGCATCAATATGTCGGCACCCTGCTCCACGCGGCTTCTGAAGTGGGGAACGAGATAACTGTTAGCCTACTGTTACAGGCCGGAGCGGACGTTCATGGAAGACTGTTTCAATATGGTTCCAAGGACACCCCACTCTATATTGCTTCTACTGAAGGCCATGAGGGAGTTGTTAGACTATTGCTCGAGAAGGGGGCTGATGTTAATCAAAATATTTTCGACAAACTCCCGATCTACGAAGCTTCTCAGAACGGGCACATAGAGGTTGTTAGGCTATTACTTGACTATGGAGCTGACGTTAATCTCCACAGTGGACTGGACCGCAACGCGCTCCAGGCGGCTTCTATTGAAGGGCATTTAGAGATTGTTAGGCTACTGCTTGATCATGGTGTCGACATTAATGCCTATGGTGAACTATACGGCAATGCGCTCCATGTAGCTTCTGTTAAAGGGTACTTAGAGATTGTTAGGCTGCTGCTTGATCATGGTGTCGACATTAATGCCTATAGTGAACTGTACGACAACGCGCTCCTGGTGGCTTCTGATAGAGGGCATGAAAAGGTTGTTAGGCTGCTGATCGAGAATGGGGCTGATGCTAGTGCTCTACCATGATGGTATTACAACACCCCGCTCTAGGAGTTTTAGCAGCCAAGCAAGAGGCCGTCGTCAAGCTTTTGGTCCCCGAGTCGCCAGATACAGAAGGACATTTCACAACTTGTGACACGTCTTTTGATATGTCATAAAATAAGCATGAGTTGTATATTATTCTATCCCTTAGTTCGTTAGATGTGACTTTGTGCAGGGATTCGACACTCTGAGAATTTTACCATTGAAAAATGTATACGTTTTGTCGTGCACGTCCTAGTGATTTGTGCAGGTCACAACTAACGAACTAGGGGATAGAACATTCGCTAAGGTGCAAATGTTGATTTCACTACTTTACTCCTTTATTAACAAGCGTAAAATTAAATGGCTAGATTTAAGTGAGCTAATTAAGTTAATTCAGCTTCTGGATTCAACATGGTCAATTACTTTAATACCCTGCCGATGTCAAATCCCACGGAACATTTTAGAGTATCTAATAGACAACAACTTTAAGAAATGTTAGCAGGAGATCCAAAGTATAAGGCAAATTTTGTATAAATCAAGGTAAAGCCTAGTTTACTGCTATTTTTATTGCAGTGACTCCCTTTGGTCTTGTTTAGAATGATATAGTTTAACTGATGACTTATTGAATTAACTCGACATTGTACAAGTACGAAAGTACTATAGGATGCTATGTAGTCCTATAACACTTCGAGAATTACTTCCTTAAAAATTGAAACTTGAAATAGTTTCAGAAATCAGTTTTTACCTGTCGTTAAGATATAGTCTTGAAAAACTATAGGAAGTGGTCAATATTGGAGCTATAGTGAAGCAAGCTTCTTTAGCGGACCCCCTAAGCGAGAGCCCCTTTTCAGTCTCGGCAGTTTGAGTCAAGTACTCGTGACCGCACAAAATCTTAAAAAAGTCCACGGCCAGTGGGACAAAATCCAGCTTTGTCAATCCGGGACTTAAAAATTTGAAAAGAAACTTCTTAGCCTATTTAAAAAGACTTAAAACAAAAACAAAACAAAAAAATATTGGGCCTAATCCGGGCTAAGAGTTTAGTTAGCGTGATAATCATTTTAAATATAGTAATATGTCAACTTACATCGAACCGGAGACCTCTTACATTTTGAATCAAAGACCCAAAGCAAGAATTCTACCACTGAACTATCAGGCCGATATTGCTACACCAGCTGTTTGTTAACATAAAAATTCAAATCTAAATATATATTACTTACACCCAAAGCAAGAATTCTACCACTGAAAGATCACACTATTATTTTCTATTTGTTTAGAATAATACTTCTTCATATTTAAATAATTCAAAAAGAAAAATTGTCTTTGCTCTATTTCTTTTAATAGTCACAGCTTTAATCGTAATATATTCTGTGATATTTTTTTTCTAATTTTGATTTTACAATTTTCTATTTACTCGAATTCGGCAGGGCTTGAGTAAAGTCGAATTTATAGAACATGAAGTTGAAAAATGACATTATGTTCTATAGATATATTCATGAAATAATAAATGCATTATCCAGCCGACGATTAGTCCGCATGCCGCCTGATTAGGACTAGGCTTTGTACGTAGACGAGTATATTTAGACTAGTACTCTTCCTTCTAGTTAGGAATCAACAACCATTCCACCATATTACCAATAGCATACTAAGTGACATTTCACTAGTCTGCCTGGGTAATAGGAATGAACCGACAGTACCCCTTTCGGGCTCGGTAATGTATCCCTAGCTCCTCTCCTACAACTCAATTTTCAATCAGACCCAACTCATTTTCAAGTCATATTCGCGTGCTACACCTTACGTCCCGGGAGGTTGTCGATACTCAGAAGACATTCTTTACCCGTCCATCGGCAGTTTCAGCAAGCACAATGCCAACGAAAACAGGAGTGTTTTTCTATGCCGACTTCAATCTGTCAGCTCTTCCTCAGCGCGCAGAACAACTTCGCGATACACCATGCCCTTGAAATGCCTCAACGCAGCCAAAAAGCGGAAGCTTGAATCGGGCAATTATTCTTCTGTTTGAAGATGGCGTGGAATGGATCTTTCGTTCTCCTCAGAAGTGCTATAACATTTCTGTAGAGACTACGTCCAAGTTGCTTAAAAGTGAAGTTGCGACTATAAGATATATCAAGTGGAACAATTCAATCCCTGTCCTAGAAGTATTCGACTACACGTATATTAGAGACCATAACTGCTACTAGTACTAATTATGAAAAGCTGTTCAAGCTCTAATGCCATCAGTCTTCCTTTCATCCTTATAAGCAAGGCTCCCGGCGTTCCTCTCGCCAATTTTTCCCGGGATGCTCTTCCAGAGGGTATAACGTTTTATAAGCCATGTCCTAGCCTCTGTAGAATAGACAAGGAGAAGATAACGAGTCAATTAGGGGCGATAACCACACAGTTGTTAAACTTATAGTTTGAAAAATTAGGATCTCTATTAGAGGAAGATAGGGAATATCGTATTATAGAATGCCTCTCACTAGTACTGCTCTAGTATAGCCGGGATTGCTTAAACAATAACGTTAACAGAGGTCTATTTCAATGCGACTATAATTACTACGAGTCGTTGCTGTTAGCATTCCTCCTTTATGTGAAAGAGCTTCCGCTAGAGCAGCGCGTCTTCTTCGCTCCAATACCAGCACTCGGAGAATTTATAACATATCATAACTATCGAGCTGCTGTTAGTCGATGGAATGACTTTGTTGCTTTAGGCTCGAAGATCGACAATAGCAGGCATAGGTTAGACTACTGTATAGCCGGAAATTTCCTGTGGGACCTGATATATTCGATTCGCTAGACTTTAGATGTAGAGAAAGAGTTTCCTCTCTATCATCCGGACCTTAGTACAAGTAATATCTTTGTCAATGGTGATTTTAATATCACTTGTATCATTGACTAGGCATTCTCCTCTACTGTTCCTATATTAACACTGCTTATAACCCTAAGCTTTCCTTATCTAAGGGACAAAGTTAACATTACACTAATTCCTATTTTAGTACCTATATAATTCGATTTTAGAGCCCATTTTATAGCTTAATATAGTATTGCCTTAGGCTACAAATAGCTTGAATTTCTATATAAAATTATCTCGCTTATAAGCTAAATTACTTACCGAATTATATAGAATTACGTTGATTATTCCTCCTAAATAGAGAAAAACAACTACTAAGATTTTACTAAGTTTTAATTTTTTTTACTATACTAATACCTCTTAGAAAATAATCTTCCTTTTTGGTTATACCTCCTTCTAAGAAGTAGATTTAACTTAAGTTAAAAGTAGATAATATACATTACCTACTACTATTTAGTAAGTGCTTAGTTATATAGCTGAGGTGTACTTATTAATTTATCCTTTGTACTATTATAAAAATTAATTATATTATAATACAAGGTCATTAATTTCTAACAGGAAGCCCCCTAACGAAGACCTGCCTTCACGCGGCGGTAGGGGTGTGAGTACTTGAAGACTCTAAGGAGATTTAATGAAATAAAATAGTCTTTATTATTGTCGTCGCTAGCCCCTAGCTAATAGTAGGTTCTTACAACGTCCTGAACGAACCGATAACCTACACCCGGTAACTAGTATAGATAAGTAGATAACTAATTCTATAGTAATATACTTTTTAATTTAAAGATAAAAGAAGGGATAGTAAGGGAAGAGATATAGTGTATATATCTCTATCTCCTAGTGATTAGATTATCTATTAGGGCTCTAGATACAAGGAAGGATATAGGTAGATTGTTACAAGGGTGTATAACTTTATATATACTTAGAGGATAGTTACTAATAGATTAAGAACTTTATAGGTAAGGATAGTTTAAAGAAGTTTTTTAGTAGGAGATGTTTTCCCTTAATATATAGAGCTACCTACTAGACTGCGGAATGGTTACCCACGGGTTCTTGGCAATACCCATGGGCTACCCACGGGTTGTACGTACTTCTATCACATGATTACAACATATATTACAACTATACGTGTTTCTACGTGTCTTTTTATATTCTACACGTAAAAAGACGTGTAATTAATTAAATTAATTAATTAATATACACGTGATATTTCTTCCTTTTTTCCCCTCTGCTTCTTCCTCTACTTCTTCCTCTGCTTCTTCCTTCGCTTCTTCCTTCACTTCTTCCTTCGCTTCTTCCTTTGCATTATACGCTTTGTCCTTTATATTTTTACCGAGTAAATCAATTAAAGTACAAAGGTTTTAAAATTAAGTTTAAAACAAAGAAGTAAAAGTATAAAGGACAAAGCGTATAATGCAAAGGAAAAAGGGAAGGAAGAAGCGAAGGAAGAAGCAGAGGAAGAAGTAGAGGAAGAAGTAGAGGAAGAAGTAGAGGAAGCAGAGGAAGAAGCAGAGGAAGAAGTAAAGGAAGAAGTAATATCACGTGTATAACCCGTGGGTAGCCCATGGGTATTACCAAGTACCCACGGGTACCCATGGGTTGGGTTACCCAACGGGTCCGGGTACCCATTCCGCAGTCTACTACCTACCACCTAAGGCTAATGTTCTCTATATATAAATATAATTATTACAAAGGCTTATTATATATAGAGGGAAATATTGCACTAGACATTGTTGATTTATAGGTACGGTAGCTATAGAAAGGAACGTATATTACTAGCAGGGGAAGAGCTATACCACTTGTATAAGGATAGCAGCACTTATTTGATAAGGGCATTCTAAGGATTTGTACTCCCCTATTAGCTACATTACTATACCTAGGTACATAGAACCAAGTCTGCATAAGGCCTTCGGCCTTGGAACGGACTCTAAATTGGCTCCATATGCACATACATATCTGACAGGAACTGGTAAACGTTAGTACCCTCGTTCCAGAGCCTTGTCTCCAACTTCTCGACTTCTTGCAACGTCATGTCGGGGTCATACAACTCCGGGTACTCGTGCATAACGGGGAAGTCAGCTTTATATCTCACGCTCAAATTACCACTGGCCCCCTCTTCGCAATGATAGCGCTGGCGAATCCGTCGCTCGATGGTGAATGACGGCGGTAGACTCTCTTGGACGAAGTAAGTATCCGGTCTCGCTATACAGGGATGTAGCTTCGGGAGATTAAACGTGATATCCATGTATGGCGGGGTTTTCTGGTTGGAGCGAGCCTGTATATACGCTGTAAGAGTAGCAATAACCCAACGTAGAGCTAGGCGTTCTTTGACGACTGACCACGAAGATAACTCGTCGTGGTCTAACCAGATATGAAGGCTACGAAGTTGTTGTAGCTGACAGACGGCCGGCCAGAGACGCATCCACGTAGTACATCTTGTTGATACGGCGCTTATATAATAACTAGCTGCTGAAACCAAGTCTTCATCTTCCTCTAGTGCTCTATAGAAGGCTAGTGGAAGTCGGAAGGCGACTTTGAGATTGTGAATACCAGGATGTATATAGTCCCAGAAGTTCCATAGACGATCCGGAACACTACCTAGCCTATTAGGCTTTAGTAGCAAGACGTCTAAGGTATCTAGATCCGTGACGTTGATCACTGTTGACTCGGCCACAAAGTCACAGACATCGAGAAACCTGCGAGTGGGAAACAATTGTAAGTAAGGGGCGAGCTTAAGGAAGAGACAAGAAAAAGTTTACTTACATTTTCTTGCACACCAAAAGAAGGTTGCAGATGTGATGGCGACAATGCTCATTCTCGTGCTCGTCCATGTTCGTGTTCTCTGCATAGGCAACCTCCTCCTCGCATTCCCAATGCGGCCCCCACGAGGATCGCAGACGACGGGCCCACGTAGCATCCACCGACTCTTCGGCCGTAGTTCGACGGTCGTAGCCGTCGTGGCGGTTATCTCCTAAGCTGGGCTGAAGGCATATGGATAGGTGAATTCTGCCCTGGGACAAAAAAGCGTGAGTTTGGTCGTGGATGATATAAGCGTATATTACTCGGCGAATCTCCAGCGGCGCGGACAGCAGCTTGCTCTCACGCTGCGAGTGCACATGTACGTCAGTCATGTTTATTGGATTGAACTGTTTAGAAGTCGGTGCTATATCACAAGGAGGTGGCAGATGAGGAGACAGATGAGGAGAGGATATATATATATATACATTTATTGTGGTTGCGTGACGGGGTGGGATTCTCGGAAGGGAAGTACAATTATCCCGGCATCAACAGGAATAGATCCAACAACAATAATTTGGCCAAGACATCAGCTCTCTGATCAATACCTAATTAGAAATCTATTCAAGCGCCAGGACCTAGCACAGCCTTCGAAAGACATCCAGTCTAGATCAATCACCTGTTACAAATGACAATCCAACAACTACTCACGTAACCAAAGCAAATCCAAACCACAAACGCAACAATGACCCCCCTCCCAACTTCCCAGTCACTCCTCTCAAGTCTGCAGCTCGTCTTTTAGATCATGGAATAGGGTGGATCGTGCCGTCGTCCTA
The DNA here is from genome assembly GCA_003008705.1 of Pezicula radicicola. Lineage (NCBI taxonomy): Eukaryota > Fungi > Ascomycota > Leotiomycetes > Helotiales > Dermateaceae > Pezicula > Pezicula radicicola. The sequence goes on from PDUO01000026.1 coordinate 170,944, forward strand.
TATTACAGGCGAGGATTTGTAGATGGGGATTTATGTGTGTTTCTTGGCCCTCGCTAGGGGGGACAGTCACTCGGTGAGTGTTAAGCGACAGTGCAAGTACAGTACGTAAAGTGACTCTTCCATTGAATTTTCCAAGTTCAAGCAGATAACTTTGAAGTAGTTTTATTCTTTACTTTTGTTGAATTCAGAGAGCAAGCCATCTTTAGAAAGCCTAACTCTTCGAAGCTGCAATTCTTGGTATTTCTGCACTTACTGTAGCAGCTTCACCTCGACGACTTTAGCGTAATGTTCTCAGAATACATAGAAATACAATTGTTATAATTTGAAGTAGGAGACATACGGGTATCAAGTTTTTCTACGAGGACGAAGCGTCCTTATATACAAAGACGAAGGAATATACGCAAGTAAATGCTCTAAAGAGTACTCACCAGCGAAAACATCTCCTCAGAATCCCCACAACTTATCAAAGCAAAGCTTTCCATCCTCCAGTCTCGGGCATCTCCAACCCCAGAAACTCCACGACGCATCCCAAATGATCCACTCCCCAAAAACCCTCTTTCTCCCCCTTCGAATTCTCACACACAAACCACGGTAATCCAAAAGCTCCCTCCTCAACAGCATTCTCCGTATTCTTCAACAATAAAGCCTTTCCTTCCTTCCCCGCACCCTCAAAAATTCTTTCCGTTTCCTCCTTCCCAAAAACTCCTTCCAAAACCTCGGTCATAATCTCCTTCTCGATTGTATTGCGACCTTGAACCCAGTATGCTTCATATAGCGCATCAAGTGCTTTTATGAGGTTGACTTGATCGGGGTGGAGGTGAGTGATGACGCAGAGGCAACGCATTATAGTGAGTGTCAGAGGTGGGAAGCCAACAGGCATCATTTCAACCATTGGAACATTGAATTTCTTGGCCCAGCGTTTTCGTTCAACACCGATCCATTTATCTTTATCTATAGATTAAAGTATTAGCAATTGCACCTTCCATAAAGCTTATCCACATCATCAAATCCCAAACCCGAAATGAATGAGGGGTGGGAAGGGAGAAAGTACTTTTGATCTGAATTGGTGCAGTATTCCCACAAGCCTTCATAACACCACCTAGAAAGATGGGGATGTATGTGATATCGCATTTCGAGAAAACTGGATCATGCTATTATGTCGCAACAAATGAATTAGCGGAGTCCTCCATCAGCCACCAACAAAATCTAACAGCAAACTGTCCACACATACCCTTAAAATGTAATACGCAACGTACGAAAACGGGGACACAGTATCAACGTAAAGCGTAATCTTCATCGTATCACCTCGTCGTCAAGGAACCGGGAAACCTAATGTAATACAGTGATCACACCTTTATCGTTCGAATGGTGCAACTCGTGTTGGATTGTCATCGTGTCAATATCGCAATTTGGATTGATGGATGGATAGCGGGGTTTCCGGGGACCAAGGTTGTTGGGATTGTGGGGTATGTACTGTACCAGGCTAGCGTCGGTCTTTACAGGGATGTTGAGAATAATACACTTATGTACTGCGCCTGAGAGCTTTTGAAAGTGTAAAGATCACTTTAGGGATGACAAGTCCGTTGTCATATTTAGTGCAAAATAGGATGCAAAAATAAGGCTATTTGTAGTGCTTGGAGTCAACGTGCTGGACTACAGTACTTGATCTTTTTGTTCTTGAATTTAGACACTATCTCTCACTGTGTACCGTGCGATTACGATTATTAGTATGATTTAAGCAGAAAGACTCGACATTAGGAAAAGTAGCTTTTAGAGTACCGTTAAAAGTAGAGGAAAACTTGATGTTAATGATGATGCTTCAAATATACCTTACCTACCTACTAATAACGGGGGGGGGGGAGAGAATTCGCCAAACCATCTAAGCGATACACTCTTTTAGTGTACATACTCTTCTTCTAGTTGGTCCCTTATCCTAGTGCTAAAGGGAAATTATCAAATCAACAAGTATAATAGTTTAAGCTTTTGGTCCATTACTTACCGGTGTCTCGCTTGTCACACTAAATAAATTAACTCACACCCAAGTTATTCCCCATTTCAAAAATATCACAGCACAGCAAAGCATCAACACGTTCGTTTAAAACACTCTTTCTATCCTCAAAATTATCCGGATCTGAAGATGGGTCAATCGATCTCGACCCAGCGCAAAGACAAAAAATCCAAGAAAGGTCAACCATCACCACCACCCCCGTACATCGAAAGCGTGACGACCAAAAGCAGTGTAGCCAAACCAATCGAAAAATCAACAACTACAACAGCTATCCAAGCAACCGATGTTCCACAGTGGAAATGGACAAATTCGGAATGCCGACAATGGTTAACCGAAGTTCTTGTTTACTACTGTGAAATGGAACGCGAGAAAGCAGAGGGATTGGCAGAAAAGTCAATGGCGGAAGCATTTGGGCCCAGAATTTATGCCCTTAAAAAGAACGCATGGAAAAATTTCCTGGGACCTTCTATCGGAACTACCGTTTACAATTATATTTTTGGTATGATGTACCAGGAGGGAGCTATGCCTTCTGGCTTCCATTTCCCCCATCAGCGGCCAAAGAGCAGCATGGCGGAACCGAAAGACTTTATTTGAATGTGTAAAAATGATACAAGATAGTATGACAATTCAAAGGGAAGGGGATTTTAAGGTAGAAACAGCTACAGCGTAGTGTTATAATACTCAGCTTGTACTTAAAAACTTACAGTTCTAACCTCAAGGTAGTTCCGAAGTGACTATTCTCAATCCACCTCATATTCTGTACTGATATCTACCCCTACACCTTTAGACTTAGTCTCCACCCTCTTCAAAACTCGTTCCTTAAACAGTTCCCCGCGCTTAAAACTAAGTGCTGTCTGGGATTTTTCCTTCTTCGCAACCCGAATATTATCTTCCAGCTTCTTCACTGCAGCCTGAACCTTTCCTATGATATGATCTGTATTCTCCAGGACTTCGTCAATGTCCTTGAGCCATTTTGGCCGGTATATGGAGTTCCTCGAGATTCCAGTCATAGGTGCTTTCCAGGACATCTACGAAGTAGAAGTTCTCTCCTTTTCGCTACAATTTTCCAAAGCATCAGGGATCCTCAGCGCAGTACCACTGGTAGTGCGCCTGGCTAAAACGATCCATTGGTCAAAATGTTACGGCAGAGAAAACTGTGAAATATAATGATTATACCCCTGGCTACAACAGTAGGCTCATTTTCATCCACTAGCTCCACACAGAATACAACACCTTTGCCTATGCACACGTTGTCCCCAGAAAACCATGCCATTCAACATAGTTCTCAGCTGCATTCGTCCAAAGGAGTTTCCGCTGATTTTGAATTAGGCCAGTGCACACGTGGAGTGCACCTCCTAGGGAGGGGACCACCGAGCTGGTGATCCCATGGTAAACCTTCCCACAACGTGGAGCATCTCTCCTCCTTCTCCAAGGAGAAAGACTCCCAGGTGTTCAAGACGTGTAGCGCTAGGGAATTTTGTCTGAATTCTTCCCTCTTATTGAAGATGGTGCTTGCCGAAGCTCTCTAGTTAGAGGCAGAAATTTGGTGTTCCCTTGCTGATTGGAAGGAGGTTGACTGGAATAATGTGTCTTCTACAGCTAAGGTTTGTGTTTCTAGAATAGTCAATTGAAATGACTTCTTTACTGCAAATAGGCCCATTTAGGCACCATTCTTCTGTACGGAGCATAACGTTGACTTCCTCCTATGCCCCACTTCAGTTGCTGCTTTCCATAACCTTTCAGCATCCTAAGAAATCGCCAGACTCCCTCCGAAAGTGCGTGTGTGTCGATTATCTTGGTGTCAATCCTCTGTCGCGATCTAGTCAGTTATAACGAAATAGTGATAGAAGCTTGGAATTTTATGGGATAAACATACCTCTACCAAATTTACTAGTCATTATGCCCACTTTTTTTTTGCTGTATCAAGTTGGTCTTGATGATATGATTTCCTAACTCAGGGTTCGAACTTCTGGTCTTTTCCATGTTGAGATCGGTAGACGACTTGAGCGTTGTGGATTATCTGGACTCTGGCCTTGTGGTTGGATAAAGACCTTGGGAATTTAGGCTTAAAATGATATCTGTACAGTTACAAGGTTAAGGGAGCATGATCACGACTACTGCTGGTATAAGCGACCACTAAGAAGAGCATGTAGCGCGCTGAAAGTAAGAAGTTGATTCTTTTAGTATTTAGTAAGAGTTTGTGCCACTAGGAATGGCCCACCTAAGCGAACTACATCAAAATAACTATATATATTCAGAAATATACTATAATTACAATCCTAACTATTTTAATTCGAAATTAAAGATATAAATTAATAAATAGTAGCTAATCCTCCTACTTGAATCACGTCTTCAAGCTTATAAGTCAATTACTCTGTATAGTAACGGTAGTTACATAGATTAACTCGATCCTATAGCTTTTATATCTCCCTGTATATATCCTCCCTACTTTTTAGTACAAATAGTAATTTCTTCAGTTCTTCTTTTATCTAGTACTAGACCTTCTCTATTATATTTAGATCCGGCGAATAAGGAGGCCATTAAAAGCCTCGAATATAGTATTGTAGCTTAGGTAATCGAGTATTCCCTATATATACCTTTATACCATCTTCTATAAAGATATACTCTAGCCTAAGTTCATCAAAAAGCAGGAAAACAATAGGTTATAATACTTACTTAAGGTATACCTTTAAGTAAATTCCCTTATAGCTAGGAAGCTTCTTAAGGAAGACTAATTTTAACTTATAATCCTAGTTAATAGCTCCCTAAATTATAACCGAAACTTAACTAGAGCGATAAACCAACCTTATACAACTTATATACCTCTTTTTATCTACGCAGTATATTACCCAGATCCTTCTATACTTCCCTGTCTTAAACGTTGCTTTATCTAACTATATTACCTTCCTCTAATCTCCGCTAATCCTACTATCTATTTGATATACTACCTAATCCGACGTTCCCTACTACCAATGGCTTAGCGTAAAGTCTAGTCGTTTCTTAGCTTATATACATGATATATAGGGTCTTGGGTATACAATACAGCGACGATAGCCTATATAGTAAAGTTCTCGACGAATAGTTCGAACAGAGGCTGTAATACCTAGGTAGGTTTTAACCTAGTTAAATAAGAGTCGATGTATTGCCTAATTCTGTAAGATATATTAAATACAATAACGAATCTCTTAAATAGATATTATATAATACCTCGGGGCTTTCCTTTTACGATCGTACTTACTCGATTCTTGTCGTAGAATACATTGAATTATTCTTTGAGGGATATAAGTCTCTTCGACTATCTACCTCTACGATTTTCTATCTCGATACAAGTAGTGTATAACTTTCTGCGTAGGAGTAGGCCATTCTCCTTACTCTTTCTCTGGGGGAGGGCTTTCGAATAGAAGTCTATTCATTGTAGGTTATAAAGCAATAGAGTTAGTAGTTGTATTGTTACAGATTTTGGAGGGAAGAGAGGTGAAAATTCTGATATATTAAGGTTTTCGCTTAGGTGGGCCATTCCTAGTGGCACAAACTCTTACAAGCTGCTGAAAATACCATTTGCATTTCAGTTCTGAGAACTCGGTACTATCGATAATTGTATAGCGCGTGTCGCTTAAGACAATGAATTAATAGAGGGCTTACTCTGATAGCATTTTTAGGGCTTTAGAAAATGAAAATTCCTCCTAGTTCAGCTGCCTGTTGACTTCATCTTTAAGTGGCTTACAAGACATTTTATTTACCCTAAGGTATAGATACACGACTTAGTTGGCTTGACTTCAATGACCAGCTTGGTTTGAATAACTCAGTCAAGTAACTGACTTGACTTGAGCAACTCGACTAATCTTCTATTCAAGGATTTCCAGTACTTGCATATTTCAAGTTTTGAAACTCTTACAATTAGCCGGAGCTACTGAGATGCACGTGAAATTAAAATGGTCGAAGTTTGTAAGAGTGAACATATTTGATGCCAAGATATCCAATCTCAAAGGCTCAGGCATCAGCCAGTCCAATTCTAGTTGAAAAGACATCTTCAGCTTCTTGTTTAACTCTGTTCTGTTCTGTCTTCGTCATGATGATAGTTGTGTAATTCTCATGGAACTTATCGCCAAGGTATGCTGCGCCCTCTATCTATATCTATATCACGGAACGCTGAAATTTGCATCTTCCGCTTCGAAAACCCATTTCCTCTATCCTCCCCTTAATACTCCAGATTTCTAACACCCTATGTCTCTTATTCCTGTTCCTCGGCTCGTGTCGGCATTACGCGCGATACTGCCCCCTTCAGCACTCCGCTTAAGTCTAAAAGCCTGGAAATTCAGAAAGCGAAAGACAAAAAGAGCCTCCAAATATTCAAAAAGAGAAAAGGCAGTGACAAAGGTAGCATAACTGTAGGGGGGGTTGTCAATTATTTTAAGCGTAATTTCGATGTCCTAAAAGCCGTCCTCGACTTGGAAGACTTAAAGAGTACCTATGATGTATCTTCTAGAAGTGAATAACAGATATAAATTTAGCTACTGCAAACCATGTATTAAGAATGATAGTGATTGATAGTGGTTTTAAGCATAAGGCTTTGAAGTACAGTACAGTCGTGCTTCTATATCCGCTTTAAGTACTAATATTAACAGATTCAAATCTGAGACCTGGGAAGGAGCTAAACACAAATTCAACGTTTGACTCAATAAGGCAACTAGTCACACGTAAGACCTCGCTTCAAACATCCACTGATTGCAAGAAGCTAATGTACGGTAAAAACTGTCAATGAGCTTATTGGAAATAAGCATGCCATACAAGAAAAGAAACTTCTAGTCGTGCTTACCACAGTTTTTGCTAGTGCTCACTAACATATAAGCATATGGCTTGTGAGTATGCTGAGAAAAGTCCGCCCAGAGCTTATGCTTATGAAACATTGTACTGTATGAAAGCTGTCAGGAGAGATGATCTTTGTTCTGTTACCGCCATCTGGTGCTCTCACTCCGGATTTCCATAGCATAGTGAAGGATGAATGAATAGTTGTACATTCGTTTGAAGTTTTCTACCTAGGACCATCCTTCGGCCGAGCATCGACGGACTTTCGTCGTTTATACACACGTGATAGGCAACGTCACATATCTTGGCATGTCTTGGCGGAGGCGGGGCGGGCTCCTCTATTAAGTACTGTATCGTACGTACCGGATTGCGTCGTATCTCGCATCGCGGGAAAAAAGCAGATTCCCAGTGAGTCGAGAAGTACCGGTAGTCCAGACACCAGGCGTGTGGTATACCGGTACTTAATTGTACGGAGGGACTGTAGGCTATTACAGTATTTATGAACTTATGAAGGCCGTCTCTCGGGAATCGGGGCATGCTTGAAGCCGGAATAGCTGATAATAAGTTTGAAGCTTCGAGATTTGATTTGCGAGAGCGTCGCACCAATCCACACGAGACCTCCTTCCCCTGTAAGCCCGGCAACTTCGGTCTTTACTCTGCGGGTGGCTTTCAACCAGTCTCATCTCTTCTGCCCCCAAATGGATCACTAGATTCTCAATGTTCACCGCGGTCGTCACCAAAATAATATGCGCCAAGACTCAACCAAGTTCCAAGGAGCAAAAAGGGATCCCTCTGTTCCTTGCCTTACTTTGCCCTACCTTGTCCTACCTTGTCCTACCTTGCCCTATCTTGGTCCTGGCTGCAGTTGATTGGCCATGCGTGCTGATGGATTCGATCCGCGCCAGGTCGGACTGCGCTCTACGCTACTGGCCGTCCAGAATTGCATGGCCAAATTTAAGGTATCTATGCTTTTCTTTCTTTCGTTGCTTCAGCTCCTTGCTACGGTACGGTACCAGCAACTTGCCAGCAGGTGCGAGTGCGAAGTGCGAAAGACCCCGTACCTGAAGCTTCATCTCATCCTCTCTCCCTTCTCTACCCGTTCGCATTCTTCCCCTTCCTCAATCAGACCTCATGGCATACCTTTGATAGAACCTGTTGTTTCTTCGCGCATTGTTCTTGCGCAGTCCCAACCAAGTATGGAGAAGGTTCTCAGCCTTCCTGGCCGCCTCGTCGTGCATATCATTTTGACCTTGCTAAACCGGTATGTCACTACTATAGGGCAAGCCAACCGTGTATTGACAATGACATAGACACTCATTTTTCGGTCTATTGAAGCACATCCTCATTAATATGACCTTTATCCTCATATGGATAACAACTTTCAAGAATGGTATGGAAAAGGGCCCTTCCACCCGACCTTATCAAGTGGCTGACTTCTGAACTTGCAGCCTGGCTAATAAATCCTGCGATCCGTCCTGATATCGATGTCGCTTGGTTAGAACAAGAGGATCACATATTCTTCGACATCAATATTCCCGGCTTGGTGATACAATGCACACTGGCAGCATGTGGATATGTCTGGTGCTTCTATCTCACACGGCGCCCACGGCTCTCACTACTCGCCGCCCTCCCTCCATTCCTCCTCAACATCCTGCACGCGGGCACACATAACCTTACGCCAGTTCTCGATGTTTTCGCATGGATGTCATACGGTGTAATACACTTCATATCACCCTTCCTTGCGGCATTTTGGCTATGGCTGTTTGCGCCGCCAGGAGTGGTATCAATTTTCGCCTGGTCATTCGGTATTCAGAATTGTCTTGGCATAATTACGCACTTGAGTCTCCCTACTGCTGCGCCGTGGTACGGCGATCAGTATGGATATCCACTTCCCCCAGGAAACTACAGCATGCTAGGATCGCCAGCAGGGCTTGTGCGTGTCGATGAGGTTTTTGGGACACACATCTATGAAAAGGCTTTTAAAGCATCACCGCTTGTGTTCGGGGCCTTCCCCTCCCTGCACGGCGCATTCAGTTGCTGTTGCTTTTTCTTCATCGCGCGCTATTCCCGCAGGGGCTCCTTCATGCTTGGGTTTTACGTACTATGGCAATGGTTTTCAACAATGTATCTGCGGCATCATTGGCGTATCGACCTTTTGGGCGGGCTTGTGTATTCGGCGTTTGCGTTCTCGTTGTTTTATAGGAGTTTAATGAGGATGGATAGAGCATATGCTTCTGGTATCAGCGGACAAAATGGCTGGCAGCGACTTTGGGAGGGCACACGATTGCAGTATGCATTTGATGGGAAGCCGGAGCAAAGATACGAGAGTGTTCCGATTGAGAATCTGTCTGATGAGGAGAACTGCCGGATGTCAATTGATGGACATGGCAATATGAGGAGAGAGGCAGATCTGGAGTCGGCTTGGGTAGAAGATTTGGGTGCGACGTGGCGAGTTAAAGAACCTCCTACTTCGGATAGGGAAATGCAGAGACAAAATAGGAGGAAGGAGAACATGAGTTAAAAGCCGTTTCTGCACACATACCTTTCTTCGTTTGGATAGAGGTACCTTGGGTGGATACAGGTGCATAATATATACCAGAACTGAGTTGCACGCTATTTACAGCGAACGAGTCACTAGCAGTTTTGGTCAGATGGACATTAGTGACGGAAGTAATGAAGATGTTACGGCCATGGAGTGGAATGTGTAATCCACATTCTTCAAATTAATAAAGAAATAACAATTAAGCTCAATTCCACTTCGTCTCCATTTCATATTGACCTCTAATGATATCATTCTCCAATGTATGGGTATCAATCACCTATCAAAGTCTGCAGCTAGTGCAGCGAGCTCTCAATAGCTGCACGTGATCTACCACCGAAATGGGAAAAAACTAAACCTAATTCAGACAGCTTCAGTGATGTCCTCGATCTCTGACCTCCAACCTCAAGCGTCAGTCAATCAAATTCAAATCAACCTTCCCGTCTCCAAAAAACACGCTCTTTCTCTCATTTCCTTTCCTTTCTGAACATGAAAAAGAATTGATCTATGCAATGTCACGTTCAATTACCACTTTCAGAATGGTACTATCTCCTGTTCTTAGAAGATCTATACCTCTCAACTCTGGATCACTGAGGAGGAATTGTTATCGAGGTTTCTCATTTACATCACCTTCACACTCTTCCCCATCCTCATCATCAACATTATCAAAAGCATCTGAGTCCGAATCAGAGTCGGGGTTGAAGTCGGGCTTAAAACTCAAAAACAAAACCGTCCTAATAACAGGCGCAACACGTGGGATTGGTCGTGCTATTGCTGAGAGGTTTGCCAGTGAGGGTGCTAGGTGTTTGCTTGTTGGGAGGGATGAGGTGGGATTGAGGGGTGTTATTGGGGGGTTGAGGAGGTGGGATGCTAGTTTGGGGGAGTGCGAGGGTGCTAGTTCTAGTTCTGGAGGTGAGGAGGGTGGAAGAGGGCATGAGGTTTTGGTTGGGGATGTGGGGAGGAGGGAGTTTTGGGGGAGGGAATTTGAGGTTTGCGAAATCCCAATTTTGTTTGTTTCTTTTTGGTTATTTTTTGGGGAGGTTTTGGGGTTTCTTTTCGTCTGGCCTTTTGGAGAGGGTGTGCATTTTTGCGGGTTGAGGTTTTGAGGGATTGAGTGAGGGTTGAATTTTTGGATTTGGATTTTCTCTGGTCCTTTTAAAAGGAGGGTGGGAGGTGAGATGAGATGAGGTAAGATGAATTATAGTTGATTCATCCCGTCCATCCCTTCCCATCCATTCACCTCATCCAAACGAGAAGTTGATTAAAGACAAGGAAAGATGGAGATAGGATATAGTCATCCTATCCCATACCTCCTCCCCAACCCGTCAAAGCACTTTCATCCATTCCCC